>CM053748.1:98550-112517 GCA_028658305.1 Pachyuromys duprasi | reverse complement strand
CCCCCCCCCCCCCCCCGCAGTCTCTAGAGATGGCAAAACTCAGAGGATGGCAACCTGAGGCTTACATATACGGCCCCAGAACGAGTCTCCACTGGGTAGAAAGAAAACAACAAGATCACTGAGCTTCAGAGAAATCCCAAGAAAGACTCCTGCTTCGGGGAGCTGCCACAAAGAGCAGGACCCTTGGCAGTTGGAGAGGGCCTCCAAGGCCAACAGGGAAACCGACTTCATAATTACCCCTGTCAGGTTAGGGTAAGTGCTGTAGAGAGGAACTCCCTCTCAACCATTGCAGAGGTCAAAAAAGGGACAACTGGCCGGAGGGAGTGGAAAAAAAAGATTGATAGATCCGTACAATTTATAAAAGATGAGTTAGAGCCAGGCATGAATCGTGCCTAAAATTCCTGCACTCTGGAAGCTGAGGTAGGAAGATTGTGTGGCCAAGAACTTTCTGGGCTACATAATGAGGTCTAATCTATCCTAGATTCCTTTCTGTTGATGTCACACTGACCAAAACAAGTAAAGGGAAGGTAAAGGTACACAGTCCATTTTAGAGGAAAGTTAGGGCAGGAAGTCAAAGACGCCCTTGAAAGCAGAACCCAGAGAAAAAGGGGGCTAGTCGGCTCAAGTTTAACCACTTTTATCGTCTAATCCAGGACCACCTGCCTCGGGTACCACCCACAGTGGGCTGGGCCCTCCTACTTCAATTAGACAGTGAGAAAGTGTTGGAGCACTTCCTGCTAAAGAGCACTGAGCTCCTCAAAGGACCCAGACAATCCTTCCATCCTCATAGCAACTCACAGCCAGCAGTTTGTAACTCCAATTCTAGAGACTTGGTAGGTAAAACATCCATACACTGTAAAGATAAAGTTAAATTGAAAGGAAGGAGAAGGAGAAGGAGAAGGAGAAGGAGAAGGAGAAGGAGAAGGAGAAGAAGAAGAAGAAGAAGAAGAAGAAGAAGAAGAAGAAGAAGAAGAAGAAGAAGAAGAAGAAGAAAAGCCGCACAGATATGCTTACAAGTGAATCTGATCTAGGAGGAAATTCCTTTTTTTTTCTTTTTAGGACAGCTTCTCATTATGTAGCTCTGACTGTCCTGGAATTCACCATATATATCAGGCTCTAACCCCCAGAGATCTGCCTGCCTCTGCCTCCCTAAAACTAGGATTAAAGACATAGGCAAGCACAGCTCTGATTTAGAGAGTTTGTCAGTTCAGAAGGCCCGGCCTGCTGTGTGTGATACCATCCTCAGGCAGGTGATCCTGGATTAGAGAAGAAATCTAGTTAAGCTTGAGCTCTTCTCACATTGCTCTGGGCTGTGTCAAGCTAATAATAAAAGCTAAGCAGCACTCTGTCTGTCTGTAAATACATAAATAAGCAAATACTCTTGAGTGGTGACAATGCTCCCTCCCCTACACAAAACCCAGAAGATCCAGGGATGATGGTGTAAGCCTGTATTCCCAGCGTTCCTGAGGCTGGTATGGTAAGTTCAATGTCACTCTGGGCTACATAGCAACACTGCCTCACCCCCATTTCATCATCATAATAAATTATAATATTATTATATGTAACATTATGTAATTATATTTGTATATTATATGCCTTATATGTAATAATAGATATTATGATTATATATTATATTTATAATTATTATTATTTGGGAAGGGAGGCTGAAGAAATAGCTCAGCAGTAAGAGTGCTTGCTGTTTTTACAGAGGACCTGAGTTTGGTTCCCAACACCCATGTAACTGCTGACAACTGTCTGTAACCCCTGTTTTTTGGTGACCCAACGCCTTCTGACACCTTCAGGTACTACATGCACTTCATGCACTTACATATATGAAGACATTCATACACAAAAAATAAAACTAGATACTTTCAAATTATTTTTAACTAAAAATAATAAAAAATAAGAGAGGCTAGTGTTGCTGGGCACGGTGGCACATATATGAAGTCCCAGCACTCAGGGAGGCAGAGGCAGGCAGATCTCTGTGAGTTTGAGGCCAGCCTGGTCTACAAAGGGAATCCAGGACAGCCAAGGCCACACAGAGAAACCCTGTCTGGAAAAACAAACAAAGAAGCGAGGGTTGTAATTCCGTTGGTACAGTGCTTCCCTCGATGCATGGAGGCTCAGGTTCAACCTTCTGCACCATAATCCCAACCACTCAGGAGGCTGAGGCAGGCAGACTGAGCTGTAGACTGAGTTCAGCCAAACCAAAAGAGGGCAGAGGGAGCGGGGAATGGTCTATCAAGTAGGAGCACTGTTGCCCTGCTCTTGCAGGCAGAGAACCAGGTTCCTTCCCAGTGTGCACACGGGAGTCAGGGTGAGGGCTGTTTAGCAACCAGCTGTAATTCTGAGGAACCTTTTGCCCCCTCTGGCCACCTCAGGCACTGACACTCATGGGCAGCGCCGCCCTCCACCTCCCCTCAAACACACACACAAAGGCATAAATAAGAATAAAGCAGCTGGGCCTGGAGAGATGGATTAGAGGTTAATAGTGCTGGCTGCTTTCCCAGAGGTCCTGAGTTCAATTCCCAGCAACCACATGGAAGCTCAAAACCATCTACAATGAGATCTGGTGCCCTCTTCCAGTGTAGGCAGAACACTGTTACGTAATTAAAACAAACAAACAAACAAAACCCCACTAAAACAGCTGTTTGGTGGTGGCCCACCCAGCCCTTAGGAGGCAGAGGGAGGCAGAGGCAGGAGGAACTGTGTGAATTGGAGGCCAGCCTGATCTACAAAGTGAGTTCCAGGACAGACAGGGCTACACAGGGAAACTGTCTAAGAAAACAAAACAAAACAAAAAACAACAAAACCAATATTAACAATAAGGGAGAGAGGGCTGAGAATGAAGATGTTAAAATGGTCCCTGAAACTCACATAATGGAACAGGAGAACCTACATCATAAGCTGCTCTGTAATCTCTACATGAACTGGTACACACGTGTACATTCACATGCTTATGTATATACACAACAAGTAAGTAAATAAATACAGAGTTCTTGCCTAAATAAATTAAGATAGAGTTCTACCCTAGCATGTGTGTGAAGTCTTGGGTTTGATCCATAGCATTACGAACTGAAAAAAAATGTACCACACACAACACACAGGTATTGGTTCCAGTTGTTACTGTTTGTTGATTTTCTCAGCCTAGAAAATCAGTATCTGGCAGCAGCATTTTACTTGAGGGGGTAGCGGTGGAAGGAGATACAAGCTGAGCATAATTGGAGTCACATGAATCCTAGGGTCCTGGGTGTGCTGGGCCTTCCCGAAGGGCCTACGCTAGGGTACAGCCTGACAGCAAGATATACACCCTCAACGGCCCAAAATAGCTCTCAGTAACCTGAGGAATGGCAGTCACGTGCTGAGGCCTGGCTCAGGAGTGCAGAGGACAGCCCAGGCTGAATTTCTGGGCAGATGGGAAGAGGAAGGACTAGAGGCTATTCTCTAACATTACGTATAGCAAGAAAGAGGATTTCCTAGGAAAGAAATAAATGGCTTAGTAACACTGACACATCTGGAGTGATGCTCAGGTGAGAGAGCGAGTCAGTCCTGAGTTCAACTTCTGAACTGACATTTGTAGAGCTTGCTGTGGGTGGTGACACACATCTGTGATCTAAACCTTTGGGAGGTAGTGGTAGGAGGGTCAGGAGTTCAAGGTCAGCCTTGGCTTTGTGTTCAGGTCAGCTCGGACCACTGAGACCTGGTCTAGTAATAGTTGGTGGAGGCTCAGCATTTAGGAGTACTGGCTCCTTTCCTAGAGGAGCTGGGTTCAACCCCCAGTGTCTACACAGAGGCTCACAGCCATCTGGGGGTCTAATGTCCCCTTCTGGTCTCTGAGTGCACAAAGCATACATGTGGGACACAGACATACATTTGGGGAAAACACCCATACACATAATAAATTAAAAATAATAAATTGGGAGCTGGGCTTCATGGCACACCAAAAAAAAGTTTAAAACAAATAATAAATTGGGTAACCCCAACTCTCTCTCTCTGTCTTTGCTTTATTCCTTCCTTCCCTCTCTCTGCTTCTCACCCCTCCCCCCACCCCCAGGATGGCCTCAAACTGGGCTCAAATTCATCCTGAGTTCTGAGATCCCAGGTTTGCAGAACCAAGCCTGATTTGTCTGTCTTTCTTCTCCTTCTTCTTCTTTTTGTAAAATAATTTAATTTTATTCTCTGTGTGTTGGTATGAAGGTGTCAGAATCCATGGAACAGTGCTGAGCCACCATGTGGGTGCTGAGTATTGAACCCAGCTCCTTTGGAAGCGCAGCCAGTGCTTTTAGCCACTGAGCCATCTCCCCAACCCTATCTGTTTTTCTTTAGACATTGGTTTTACTTCTTCTAATGTAACAGGGCCTCAGACTTTAGCACAACTGATGCCATGATGAAAGGTACCATTCTAACCACAAAATGCAGCATGTAGACAGTTTACATGCCAAAATGAAGACAAAGACTTAATCCCTCAAAGTCCACAGCTTTTTGGCTTCTGTAGTTCTGCTTCTGGCAAATTGCTCTTGTTAACTGAAGTATGTCAACCAGGACATGGCGTTTGTGCTTTAAAAGCTCACCCTGAGAGACTCAGGGCCAGTCTGGGACCCCAAACACCAGTGTAGTTGGAGTCAGTTGGTAAAGAATTTCTATTGTCTTAAACACGTCTGTGCAGTCTTCTCTGGTGGATACCCCCAACACTAACAAATGTGAAGGTTCATTATTAACTGCTCAGTAGGTAGAAACTTTGAAGTTTTAGCTAAACTGGGTGTAGAGGCACACCTGTTTAGTCCCAGAACTTGGGAGGCAGAGGCAGACAGATCTCTGAAGGTTTGAGGCCAGCCTGGTCTGCATAGGAAGTTCCACGGCAGTGAGGATTTTGTAGTGAGGCTAGTCTCCAAACAAGCACACAAACAAAAAAGAAGTTCTAGCCAAGCATGGCAGCATTAAGTCTGTAACCTCAGCACTTAGGAGGAGTATCAGGAATTCATAGCCAGCCTTGGTTACATAAAGAGTTTGAGGTAAGCCTGGGCTTTTCATGAGATCCTGTCCCAAAACCAACCAAAGGCCAGGTGCGGGTGTTGCAGGCCCGTAATCTCTGGGAGTCAGAGGCAGGAGGATCTCAGTGAGTTCAAGGCCAGCCTGGTCTACAAAGTGAGTACAGGACAGCCAAGGCTACACAGAGATACCCTGTGTCTAAAAAACCACAAAAAGTTTTTTTTAAAGAAACTTGTAAATTATGACAAGTGTCTCTTTTTGAAATGTTTACAATCTAGGAAAATATAACAAACACACAAAACAAGTACAGGATTCATGCTTGTTTTCAATGAAATCTAGTATTCAGAGTGGTGCTTATGTTGGTTCAGTCAAGAAAATCTTCCTGGAGGAGGTGTCTTAAGTCAGTACTTAAAGGTTAGTAGTGTAAAATGGCACAACAAGAGGTAAAGGAAATGAACTAGGAAAGAATCAAATGGGAGTAATTAGCTATTTAATTAGTTGGAGAACAGCAAGCACATTGGTTTTGTGGGGCTACCGGACCTTAGGGATTCTGAAGCAGTTAAGTCGGTTAAGGCAGTGTTAATGAGGTCACAGCTCAGTCACGTATCCCAGTTAATTTCTCTTTTACCTAACCTGCTCATTCTCACTCCACGCAGCTGTCTCTCTCATACGTCAGAGGAGGCGGGTCTAGACCAGGGAGTAAAGGTGGAAGGAGTGAATTGTCCTTCAAGGTCAGATCCCATCAGATCACCACATCTGAACTGGAAGGTACAGGCTCTCCCTGAAGAGCTTGGAAGGAAAGGTGTTAGAAGAGGAAAAGGAATGAAGTCATCCTGTATGTGGGGGTTTATACCCCCCAGAAGGGAGGAGGAGAGAGAGCAAATGGAAAAGAGACAAAACATTCATTTGTTCAGTAAAACAAAACTTATTGTGTGTGTGTGTCTATGACAGAGGAGAAGGCCCTCTCCCTGGGGAGTTCTGGGGATTGAATTCAGATCAGGCTGGGCAAGCAAGCACCCTTACCCACTGAGTCACCTGGCCAGCCTCTGGAATCCAGGGCCTTATTTGTATAAAGCATTCAAGTTGTATCACAAGGTAGCTTTGCCTGTCTTCTGCCACCAGATTGGATTGTCAGACAAAGCTGGAATGACTGTGGAGAGCATTAGTACAGCAGGAGAGGGCTAGGTCTGTGGCAGGCCCAAGTCCTTAAATTCAGCCCTCACTTGGGAGAATTTTGCTTTCTTTTGCATCCATTTAGGTCTAGTCTCTAGTTTGTAGCTTGTTTCTCTTCTCATTTTCCCTTTGTTCCTGCTTTTATGAAGAGCAGTTGCTTCTCCTTGAACAGTAGGAAGTAGTAAGTGGTATTTACCATTGGGCTTTCTGCCTGTGATGTCTCATTTTCCAGACAATGATGGTTTTCTCTAAAAGTAAGTTCTGGCCACTTGTGGTGGCTCACGACTGTAATTCCTGCAACTGGGAAGCTGCGGCAGGAGTTTAAGGTGTTCAAGGCTAGTAGTGCAGGTTTCTGAGCAAGGTCATGTTTCAAATCAAAACAAACATCCCTGAGCTGTCCCTTCTGGGGCTCATGCCTGTAATCTCAGCTGCTGAGAGGCAGGAGCACCTCCAAGAGTTCCAGACCAACAGGGCCTATATAGTGAGGGCACCTCAACAAACAAACAAAACATATGTAGAGTGGGCCTTGCCTCAATGTGTAGCCCAGGCTGGCCTGGAACTCGTGGCAATCCTCCTGTCTCAGCCTCTTACTTCTTATAATAAATACTAAGGGAAAAGTATGCTCCCAGGGACGTTCATGAGGAACTGCAAATTCAGGGCCAGGAGCTGAAATATCTGTCTGGAATAACAAGAGGGGGAGGAAGGGCCTGCACACCGAGGAGAGGCTGTGCAAGTCAGCCCAGAGCTTGCAACTTTAATACCCTTTTCCAACGCGGTCAACTGGCAGCAGCAGGCACTATGAAGGCCGCCACGGTGGACAGAGACTCTCACTCTAAAGGGCTCTGAGAGACGTCCCCCGGACATCTACGGATCTCTGCCGTCGGCACGTCCACGACGTCGCCTCTGTGCCTACGTATCAGGTCCTGTGATCACAGTCTCGCCAAGTATCTTGTGCCAGGCGACCTCGCTCCCCCGGGCCATCTCTGCAGCAACTCAGACCCGCACCCAGCGCCCTTTCTTTCTCTCCAGCGGTGTCAAAGAAACTACATCTCCCGACAGGCAGCGTTGCCCCTTCCCTCCTCGCTCTCCTTCCACCGAACCCTGGCAACGGCGTGACGTGAGGGGACCGGGCGCTGCGGCCACCGCTTCAGTGCTAGCCCGCCCGGCGCGCGGGCCAGCGCCGGCGAAGGCGGCCGGAGCCCGCGCCTCCCTCCGCGCCTCCCTCCGCGCCCGGCTCGCCCCGCAGCTCGCCGCCCCGCGCGGGGCAGGGCAGGGGCGCGCATGGCCTCGGCGGGCGCGCGGAGGCTCCCGGCCCCGACGCGCGCGGCCGCGCGGAGCTGCGGCGGCTTTTCCGGCCCGCCCCCGGGCCCTCCGCGGCTGCCGCTGCCGACGAGGTGAGAGGCCAGCGCGGGCGTCCGCGCGGGGCGGAGGGGTCGCCGGGCGCCCGAGGTTAAGCGGTGGAGGGTGGCAGCCCCACACGGCGGGCCAAAGGCGGGCTGACGGCGGCAGGCGGGCCAAAGGCGGGAGCCCGGACAGAGCGCCGGAGATCCGCGAACAGTGGCGTGCCAGCCACTGCTTGGCCCTTCGTGGGCTCTGCCTTTGATGGGCCTGGTCAGGCGCTGGGGTCAGAGATGCTTCGAGTTTGCCTGCGGCGGTAGCGTTGCCCCAAAGGCAGCTGGCCCTTCGGACGTGTCCTCTTCCCCATCCCCACCCCTGGCCCTGTCCTCAGCCGCCCTCGACCTTTCGCACTCGTGACTGCCTGGCCGGCCAGCCCCGTTAGCTGCAGCAGGTGCTAGGGGGGAGAAAAGTTTGCCCGAACGACCTTCCCCTGTGATGCATCTCTCTTCCTCTTCACCTGGAACCGGTTGAATACGAAAAAAGAATCGTGACGCTGCCTCTCCTTTCCTTTTGGTGTTAGGTTTCTGATTTCCGGTAACCTCTTCTTGCCTCGAGCTGCCCAGGTCTTGGCTGCTGAGGCTGGCCTACCTCCCAGTCGTTCCTTCATGGGCTTTGCTGCCCCCTTCACCAACAAGAGAAAGGCTTACTCCGAGCGTAGGATCATGGGGTGAGCATCCTTCTCTTCCCTCCAAATAAACAACCATGTACCAATAATGGGTAAGATTCACACTGGGTCACCCACCTCCCCAGCCTTCCAACCTAAACTTCCCTCCTCGGTTGCTCAGTGTGCACATCAAAAAGTCTAGAATTGAGACACATCATAGAACCGTATCAAAGCCACTGGGTGGTTGGGTGTGGTGGCACAGGCCTGTAATAGAAGCCCTGGAGGCCAGACAAGATTGCAGATTTGAAGCCTCCCTGGATTACATAGCCAGAGCCTGTGTCATACGTGCACTCTCTCTCTCTCTCTCTCATTTGCATGTGCACGGGCACTCACACACCCACATTTTGAGACAGGCTGTCATGTAGCTTAGTGGACTGTGAATTTGACATATAGTCAAGATGACTTTGAACTTCTATCTTGCCTCTCCAGCTACTTTCCTAGAGCTGGGATTACAGGCATGTGCCACCATGCTGGGGACTGAACCTAGGGCCTTGTGCCTGCTGAGGAACCACCTTGGAACTATTTAGACCAGGCTGGCCTCAATCTCAGAGATCTGCCTAAGTGCTGGCACTAAAGGCTTGTGTCCCTATGCCAGGCTCCTTTTTTTGTTTTGTTTTGTTTGTTTTTAGACAAGGTTTCATTATTTAGCTCTGAAGGGTCTCTGTTTCCCAAATGCTGAGATTAAAGGCCTGCACCAACAAAAATGCTTAAAAATTTTTTTAACTATAGGGACTAGAGAGTTGGCTCAGTGGTTAAGAGCACTTGTTGCAAAGCACCAGAGTTTGATTCCCAGGCCCACTTGGAGACTTACCACTTCAAGTACCAGCATACACGCATAAATGTGCCTTTAGGCAGAACACTCATACACATAAAGGCATATGATACCTTGGAGTAACACATTTTAAAAAAGTCAACAGGGTATTATTTTCCTGACAAATAAAATCATGTTCTAAGAACAACAGATAAGCCATTTTGAGCACATGTTACCAGATGCTAGGTTGACTAGGTAAGCAATCCTAAGTGCTGAGTTACAGGTCACTACTACTGAATCCATGTATGTTTATATTTTTTACATTTTTTTGTTTTGTTTTTCAAGACAGGGTTTGTCTCTGTAGCCTTAGCTGTCCTGGACTCACTTTATAGACCAGGCTGGCCTCGAAACTCACAGAGATCCACCTACCTGTCTCCCAGAGTGTTGGGATTACAGGTGTAAGCCACCTCACCTGGCTTATTTTTCTATTTTTTGACAATTTATTTTTAATTATGTGAGTGTGTTCTTGGAGGCCAGTGTTGTTTGATCCTCCTGGAGCTGGAAGGTTGGAAGGTGAGCTCCCTGATGTGGGTGCTGGGAATCAAACCTGGGTCCTCTGCAAGAACAGACAGGCTCTTAACAGCTGAGAGCCATCCATCCAGCACCAATCACAGGCCATTTATGTAGTTGTTGGGGACTGCACCTATGGCTTTTTGCATACCAAACCAGCACCTACCGAGTTCCATCTCCAGTTCATATGTGTAGGCATTTAAAAAACACTGCCCAATTTAACCCTTCTGAGCACACAAACCAAGTATTATTGGCTCTAATGTGTTATAGGCAAGAGAATGGAGGCACAGGTAGTTTATCTAATACCACACTATTAGTAGGTTGTAGAGTAGTATTTCTAGTACTCAGAAATGCTGAGGCAGGAGGATCATAAATTTGAAGTTAACTTGGGTTCATAGTGAGTTTAAGGTCATCCTGGGCTACACAAGACTGTCTTTTTATCTGTACATATGCTCCACACAAAATGATAATTAAAAAAAATTGAGATTTGGCTACCAGTAAAACTGACAGCCTGTCTCTCATCTATAGTCTGTATTGGGATAAAACATATAAAAGCATTCTGGTTTGAGGATGTCTCAGTTGGTAGAGTACTTGCTTAGCATGCAAGAAGGCTGTTTGATCCCTAACACAAACCAGGTGTAGTGTACAGACAACCTCAGCTCTGTAAGAAACAAAGAAAGGATCAGAAGCTCAAAATCATCTCAAGTCTATAGAGTTTAAGGCTAGCCTGGGCTAGACATTGTCAGGTGGGAGTGGGAAGCATTCACTATAAGTGCAAAATATATCGTCCAGGTTTGTCTGGGCTCCTGTTAGTGGCCACAGGTGCTATTTTGGGACCAATGTCCAGGAAGACCGTGACTCAGCGAGCTGTTCCTTGACCTCTCTGACTCCTCTTGCCCTAGGTACTCCATGCAGGAGATGTTTGAAGTGGTGTCCAATGTCCAGGAGTATCGAGAGTTTGTGCCGTGGTGTAAGAAGTCCCTGGTAGTGTCCAGCCGCAAGGGGCACTTGAAAGCCCAGCTGGAGGTTGGCTTCCCACCTGTCTTGGAACGTTACACCTCTGCCGTCTCCATGGTGAAACCACACATGGTCAAGGTAAGGCCTGTCTGGGAGGGATTTCCCAGGAAGTTTTTCCTTAACAGTTTCACTTTTATAAAGTTTTTTGTTCATTGGCAGTTTCATATTCAAGGACTATTTTGGCTTTTCCTATAATTGCTTGATGTCTACATGTTAAATATTTACCTACTATAACATTAAAAGGAAAACTAATTTTGCTCATTTTCTTTCTTTGAGACAGCCTGCTGTCCTGGAACTTGCTTTGTAGACCAGGCTGGCCTTGAACTCGAGAGATCTGCCTACCTCTGCCTCACAAGTGTCAGGATTAAAGACAGGCATGTGCCACCATTGCTTGGCTGGGAAAACCACTTTTAATTATTTTGGGTGGTGCTGGGTCAACCCAGGATATCACACATGCTATGCAAGTAGTTCCACCAAGATAAACTCTCTAATTCAGTGGTTCTCAACCTTTCTTTTTTAAAATTTATTTAATTTTATTTTATGTGCATTGGTGTGAGGGTATCAGACACTTGGAACTGGAGTTACAGACAGTTGTGAGCTGCCATGTGGGTGCTTGGAATTGAACCCGGCTCCTTTGGAAGAGCAGACAGTACTCTTAACCTCTGAGCCATCTCTCCAGCCCCGGTTCTCAACCTTTCTAATGCTGTGACCCTTTAATATAGTTCATGTTGTGGTGACCCCAACCATAAAATTATTTCCATGTATCAACCAAGGACCATGAATGGAGAGGACCTAGGCCCACTTCTAAGATGTAGCCCACAGGCAGCTCAGTCTCCATGTAGGTTGCCGAGTAAGGAGCTCTCTCTGACACAGACTCTGTTGCCTGCTCTTTGATCACTACCCCCTGGCAGGACAGCCTTGCCAGGCCACAAAGGAAAAGGCAGTCTTGATGAGACTTGATAGGCTGGGGTCAGTTGGTTGGAAAGAAGGGCTCCCTCTTTCTGAAGACTAGGGGAGGGGAATAGGAAGAGGGAGGGGGTATGATCCGGATGTAAAGTGAATAAATTAAGAAAAAAATCATAACGTAAAATTTTCCCATGGTCTTGGGTGAGTGCTGTGAAAGAGCCCTTCATCAACCCCCAGAGGCTCTTATGCACAGGCTGAGAGTGGCTCTGGCTCTCTAACACTACCCCTCTTCCTTAGCAATGAGTTAACTAGCCAGTTGGACCTATTCTAGGCAGTCTGCACTGATGGCAAGCTCTTCAACCACTTAGAGACTATTTGGCGATTCAGCCCTGGCATTCCTGCCTACCCTCGAACCTGCACTGTGGACTTCTCGGTGAGTCAGTTTTGGTGGGGGGAAGATAAATCTAAGCACTAAATACCAGAAGTCAGTAATTACTCAGAGGTCTAAGTCCATGTCAGATGTATAGGGTGGGGTTTGAGGAAAAAAAAAAAAAAAGCACTAAAAATAAGTCTCCTCTTTGGCCAGGAACTATCCAACACGGCCTTGAAGTTTCTGACTATCTCTTATGCATTTCCAGATTTCCTTTGAATTTCGTTCTCTGCTGCACTCTCAGCTGGCAACCATGTTTTTTGATGAAGTTGTAAAACAGAACGTTGCTGCCTTTGAGCGCCGGGCAGCCACCAAGTTTGGTCCAGAAACAGCCATCCCCCGTGAACTGATGTTCCATGAAGTGCACCAGACTTGAGACAAAGGCTTGTCCCCTTGCCTCTACCCCGTTCTGACCCAATTTTTATTTATTTGGTTTGTCTCTTGCTCTGAGAGAGGTCAAAAGTTCACCTCTCAATTCTTACTAAACTGGGCTGCATGCTGGCTGGACATGTGGGAAAGACAGCAGACATGGAAGTGAGACAGGATGCACAGGAAAGGGTCAGGTGTGTTTTAAAGCCTCATAGGCCCACAGCTGCTTCACACGGAATAAAAGCCAGGGCTATAGTGATCTCTGTGCCAGGTCGAGAAGCCTTAGTACCCAGTCGAGGGAATACAGGAGTAGCTTCCTCACACTGAGGTACTGGCTGGCAAGCAACTCTTACCCTGCTACGATTTCAAGAGAAAAGGCCACTGCCTCAGTTCAGGAACAGGACCATGCTGTCTGACATAATCATCAGTCACACAGAGCAGCAGGAGAGATCACTAACAGTGCTCTTTATACTGTTGGGATGTCTCTTTTTCTTCCACATGGCCTGTTTTCATAAAACATCAATAAATTGTGACAGCATGAATCTGCCTTTTTCTCCCTTTGGTATTGTTTTTTGGGTGGGGGCCGTGGGATAGCAGGATAAGCAGAAGATAGTCACAGGTCCCTTTCCCACAGGAATACAGATGTAAGAAGACAGCTTCTTGGACACAGTGTCCCTACTAACTATAGCAGCGCATCCTGTATGCCAGGACCTACTCTTGCCTATTAATAGACTTTTCCCGAAGGTCAGCTGTAGCAGGAGTCTGAGGACAGACTCACAGTCGTGGACCTCCCATCCGTCCACTGGCCCCAGGACCGCCCTTTGCTTGGGAGGCCTCCTTGAGCAAAAGTGCCCTCTAGTGTACAGGTTTGGAGCAGTCCTCCTCTTCTCGCACAGTTCAGGAGGGAAGAGGGTTAGCCTGGGGGAGAGAAAATCAGCCTTCCTCTGAATGCCCAACTTGCCTGAAGAGAGGAATGCACAGAATCACTGTGTACACTCGCTAGTTCAGACCTTCTAACCAGACCCCTCACCCCATAATGAAGCGTGCTTACGTAACCGGAGGCTCAAGCATTGTTAATAAAAACATTTATTTTCCATTTTATACAGAACAACCCGAAGTCTGCATCATGACTAACAGTTACCCAAGGGTTTACAGTGTGTCCATCTCCACAGGGAGCTGCTGGGTGGGTTCCACACAAACACAGGCAGTTTTGGGGTACAGAAGGGGCACAACAGGAGTGTATCTCAACCCTTTCTCAAAGAAAAGGTAGTAGCGCATTCTGAGTCACTGAAAACCTGTGCAAATGGGGCAGGTAAAATAATTACTGAAAGATCAAGAGAGATGTTGATAAATAAAAGGCCATTTCCTTGTTGCAGGGGATGAAAAGAAGGCCTACTGTTCTGAATGCCCCAGCCCTAGGTCCATATGATATTCAACGGACACTACGTCCAATCTCTTTTTCTGTTCAAAAAGAAAGGCTACCCTGGGACCAGGCAACAAAGAGGCCGGGCATTCCTGAGGCCCTGTTCTATGCTAGAGCATATTAACAGGAGAAACCAAGGTCAGCAGACAGTGGCTTATATCCCATGGAAGTACAAAGCCTAGTTCACACTGTACTGATAGAGCCAGATAACCGGGAAGACCACAGATCAGACAGACCTGCTGGAAGAGGTCCTTAGCAGAGGCTAGACAGGGAGGCC
>CM053748.1:14946-98050 GCA_028658305.1 Pachyuromys duprasi | reverse complement strand
TAGTCAGTTTCCCCACTCCCCCAGTTTACCCTGACTTAGAGTCCACAAACTTCATCAGACCATCTGTGCTCATGGACTTCGGCCTTTCCAGAGGGAAGCCTAGGGCTCTGCTCCAGATGAGCTGTGCCAGCACACCCAGCGCCCGTGACACTCCGAACAGCACCGTGTAGTAGTTCATCTCCGTCATGCCGTAGTACTGTTAAGGTAGGAGAGAAGAGACAGGGGCATACACAAGTCCACAACACCACCAGCCTTAGAGACTGCACCAGTCAGACCAAGCAGACAGAACACTAGAACAGTCAAGCAATGCAGTTCACTTTAGAGTCAACCCAGCCCCTGCCACAAGCAACTATAGCAAAGGGCTCTGAGGAAGAAAAAAGAATCCTTGCTCTGGTGGAGCCTAGTGGCGTGGCCCTGAAACTCCATCTATTTAAGAGGGTGTGGCAGACAGAATGCTTGCCATCCAGACTGAGGCTCTGAGTTCAGATTCCTAGCATACACATAAAAGTGCATATGCCTGAAATCCTGGAAATAGGACTCTTTGAGCTTGTCATCAATGGGTAGAATCAATGAACTCCAGAACCAATAAGAGACCCTGTCTTCAAAAATAAGATAAGCCAGACACAGTGCTGCACGCCTTTAATCCCAACACTAAGGGAGGCAGAGGCAGGAAGATCTCTGTGAGTGTGAGGCCAGCCTGGTCTACAAAGTGAGTTCCAGGACAGCCAGAGCTACGTAGAGAAAATTCTGTCTCGGGGTAGGGGTGGGGGAAAAGCAACAGAGACAGACACTTGACATCATCTCTGGCACCCACATGCACCTGCACACACATATCCATTCACCACCAACTAAGGAAAGTGCCAGGCCTGGTGGTGGGTGCACACCTTCATTCCCAGCACTTGGGAAGAGGCAATGGATCTCTGAATTCAAGGCCAGACTGGTCTCCACACAGAGTTCCAAGCAGTCAAGGCTGAGTGAAACCTGTATCAAAAAAGGGCTACACACAAGGCTTTGGGTTCTGTGTCCTTGCTCTTATTGGGGTTGATTTTGTGCACGGCAGAGAACATGGTGGCACAGATGAGAGAGAAAGCAGGGAGACAGGACTTACCTGGAGCAGCACCCCACTGTGAGCATCGACATTGGGCCAAGGGTTCTTGGCCTTTCCTTGCTCTAAGAGGACATTGGGCACAATCTTATACAGCTGAGCAACCAGCTTAAACATGGGGTCATTAGGTAGATGTTTCAGAGCAAACTCTCGCTGACAGGAATATCGTGGGTCAGTCTTCCTTAGAACTGCATGACCATATCCTGGGACAACCTGTAAAAGTGGGAAAAATAATAGTTGGCATACTCAGGCACAACTTCCTCCTCTTTCTGGTGCTCAAGGAGGACTGTAAATTCAAAGTCAATCTGGGTAAGTCAGAGAAATCCCTGCCTCAAAATAGAAAAATAAAGTAAGGGCTGGGACTATAGCTCATAGGCATAGATAGCACTTGCCATGGGATGCTGGATTCAAGTCCTAGCATCATAAACAAACAAACAAACAAACAAACAAAAAAACCCAACTAAATCCAAAAGGGAAAAAAAATAAGAAACAATAGGAAAAAAAATCACCTTCTTGGCTAATGCAGGGACTGCTTTTATTTTTTTTCTGCATATTTTCCCCCTTGAGACCAGGGCTGCAGTGTTTGGGTCTTAGTCTCCTTTCTTGGCTGCTTACCCGTCCTGAGTTGAGTGTATTCCAGATGTAGTCTCGTAATTTCTCATCTGACACATCTTCCCCAACTTCCTTCTGTAGCTGTGTTAGCCAGACAAGCACCTCCTAGATGTTAAATTCAGGGTTGTAGAAGAGAAGTATCAATACATACACTAAGGAAAGAATGTCCAGATAAGGGGCAGACCATGTGAATAACAAAACAAGGAACAGGAAGGGAAAAAAGGACTATGCTTACCTGATTTGCTAGTCCATGTAAAGGCCCCGCTAGGCCATTCATGGCTGCTGAAAAGGACAAGTAAGGGTCTGAAAGGGCGCTGCCCACCAAGTGGCTCGTGTGGGCACTGACATTACCACCCTCATGGTCACTGTGGGGATACATGAAAAACAAGTGTGGATTATGAAACAGAGACATTGCCTTTTCTTTTGTCACATCTTGGCCTTTGGGCTCATGACACCCGGCAGGCAGTCAGCTGATACCCACTTCCTACCCTTACTTACTTCCACGACAGGGATCAAATACAGAGCTCAAACACATTAAGCAAAGATAACACTGAGCTACATGTTCTCAGACACTGATCCCCAGTTAACAATTGATGACCAGAAGAGGGAGCTCCTGGAAGCTGAGACACTGCCTCAGACTTGTTCTTCCCAGTCAGAGGCAATAATTTCCCTAGGCCTGTCAGCTGTCCCTCCTTATTTCTTGCCTAGTTTCAACCCTTACAAAATGATTTTACCCCTTTGCTACAGGTTACCTGGTTCCTGATAACTTTAAGAAACTTTAAAAAAAAAAAAGCAAGCTTTATTATGTATACAGTATTCTGCCTGCATGCTGGAAGAGGGCATCAGATCTCATTATAGGTGGTTGTGAGCCACCATGTGGTTGCTGGGAATTGAACTCAGAGCCTCTGAAAGAGCAGCCAGCAGAACTGCTCTTAACCATTGAGCCATACCTCTAGCCCCTGAAACTTTTTTTTTAAGAAACTTTTTTAATGTACCCCCACTCCTAGGTATGGCGGCACATGCCTTTAATCCCAGCACTTAGGAGGCAGAGGCAGGCAGATTTTTATTAATTTGAAGTCAGCCTGGTCTACATAGTGAGATCCAGAACAGCTAGGGCTACATAGAAAGATCCCATCTCAAAAAACAAAACAAAAAAATTTCGAATCAATCTAGGCAGTAGGGTATAATTACTAAATCTAGCTCACCTGTGGATAGTGAGGTACAAACGCATTAGCTCGGTGAACTGAGCATCAGTATAGCCTAACATGTTGGTAAAATTGTGGGACCAGTCCAGCTTAGAGTCAATGGCCCCAATACTGCTGCCCTCCCGGTAAAGATTCCGATAGATCTTTGCAGCAACACAGGGCAGCTTTGCAATCAGGTCCATACAGTCTTCATAAATCAACTGATGAAAGGAAAGATGGAGAAAAAAAAGAAATTACCCACAAAGCATTTGGCTGTGATATTATTTGTCCTTTGTGTTTACAGTGTGTGCTGGTATATTTCAAGGTATGGAATAATAATCATATACTGAGTAAACTACTATGACCCAGGTTCATAATACCTGCTGTGTATTAACACACAATTTTCCATTGTTTCCTACCTACTAAATATATGATGACCATTCACAGATGAGGAACTGAGGTTCCCCAGACATAGTTATTGAAGTAAAATCTGAACCCTGATGTGGTTAATTATGGTCTTCTTTATACCTACTTTATACCTTTGCACTAAACCTTTGTGCTAATAACCATCTTAACATCTTTAGCCCTTAGAAGTTGTATGTATTATTATTGTATGTGCATACTGTGCATGTAAGGGTAGTTATTCATGGCATAGCACACAGAGATTAGAGGACTCTGTACAGTCCCCTCTCAATTTGCATCTTTATGTGGCTTCTGGGGATAGAAGTTGGGTTTCTGGGATGTGCAAATGCCTCTACCTATTAAGCTATCTCACTGGCTCACATGAATTCTTTATTTCTAAAATTACTTTTCTTTCTTTTGTTTTAATGATTTATTTTATGTACATTAGTGTGAAGGTGTGAGATCCCTTGGAATTGGTGTTACAGACAGTTTTGAGCTGCCATGTGGATACTGAGAATTGAATTCGGGTCCTTTGGAGGAGCAGACAGTGCTCTTAACCACTGAGTCATCTCTCCAGCCGCAATTCTCTATTTCTCTATACTAATGTTTCAAAGTTAATTCTACATTTTAGCTTCTGAGTCAAACAGTGCTGACCAATTATTGAATAGCAAATTCAATGTTTTAGGTATGTACTATGCTAGATATATTATACAGGGTTATGATACATGTATACTTTGATAGAAAACTTGTGCAGCATGTTAGACACCTGGCATATGCTTAACATTTTTTCCAAAATATAGGGCTAGAGAGATGGCTCAGTGGCAAAGAGCACTTCTTCTTGTAGAGGATCCAGGCTTGGTTCCCAGCACCCAACATGTTGGCTAACAATGGTCTGTAACTCCAGTTTCAAAGAATCAAACACCTTCTTCTGGCCCCCACAAACAATACATGTATGTAGTACAAAGACATATATATGTACAAATGCCCACATATGTACATAAGTAAATCTTGAAAAATATACCCCAAGGAGAGCACACTACCCAAATGGATACGAAATGGCCATGTGAAAACATACACATTTACGTTATACAGACTGAGTAGCTTATATATACACATTTAGGAATACACCCACATACTCACACACACCAACAATTAATGAAAAAAGAAGCTATGAATTTGAAAGAATGAGGAGGGATGCATGGGAGGAAGGAGGGGTATAATTATAGTATCAAAAATAAAAGAGATAAGCTGGGTGTGGTGGCACTCAGGAGGCAGAGACAAGCAGATATAAGTTCGGGGCCAGCCTAGTCTATACAGTGAGTTCCAGGACAGTCAAGGATACATGGAGAAACCCTGTCTTGAAAAACCAGATGCAGAAAAAGATATTCCCCTTACTTTAAAAAAAAGGGTCTTTCATGTATGCAAACCCATGTTGTTTGTTGCATATATACATACAACAAACAACAAAACCACATAAAATTTTTGGATACCTCAGCAATATCTTACAGGTATTTATTATAAAGTATGATATGCTGAGCAGTGGTGGCAAACTCCAGGCTGATTTCTGTGAGTTCCAGGACAGCCAAAGCCTGGTCACAGAAAAACCCTGTCTCAAAAAAAAAAAAAAAAAAAAAAAAGCTATCACAACAAACAGCATTGTAGGGCTGGAAAGATTGTTTAGCAGTTAAGAGCAGGCTGGTCTTGCTAGAGGGCCTGGGTTCGCTTCCCATATAATGGTTCACAAACATCTGTAAACTTCGGTTCCAGGTGATCTGATGACCACTTCTGACCTCTTCGAGCACTGAACATATGATACACATACATACATGTGGGCAAAACATTTATACACATAAAATAATCCAAAAAAAAAAAAAAGGATGAAGTTTAGAGTAGAACTATTGACTCAAGCCAATCTCTTCTGTTATTGTAACCTACACAGTAAATAACAATTATCTGTTTTGTTTTTCAAGACAGGGTTTCTTGTGTAGCCCTGGCTGTCTTCAAACTCAGAAATCCACCTGCCTCTGTTTCCCAAGTGCTAGGATTAGAGGTATGCACTACTACTGCCCACCTATAACAAACATTCGAACAGCAGGTAAAGGTACTTGTTGCCAAGCCTAAGGACCCGAGTTCAATCCTGGGCTCCACATGGTAGAAGGAGAGAAGCATATCTTCAAAGTTGTCCTGTGACCTCCATGGTACACACCTGACCCACAAGAACATGCCAACTTCTCCTGTCCTAGGAACCTAATCTCTGCTCTCCATGGGCTCCTGCACGTGCATGCTGTACATAAACTCAATGGCTCATACAAAAACACATAAATAAATCTTTAAGAGTGTTTGCCCAGCAAGGTGGCACAGGCCTGTAATCTCAGCACCCAGGAGGCAGAGGAGGCAGATCTCTAAATTTCAGGCCAGCTTGCTCTACAGAGTAAGCTCCAGGATAGTCAAGGCTAAACAGAGAAACCCTGTCTTGAAAAACAAAACAAAACAAAACAAAACAAAAACCAAAAAAGATGTCTGCCTAGTATACCCATTGTCTTCAAAATCCTTAGCACCTCATAAAATGGTGTGATGGCAAATGACTATAATCTCAGCATCTGGAAGGCTAAAGGATAATGAGTTCAAGGCCAGTCTGGATTGTGCAGTGAGTTCAAAGACAGTAACTACTACAGAGCAAGACCCTTTCAACACCCCTTCCCCCCACTAACCACCATACTTTTAAAAAGTGGTATGTACAGGGTGTATGTGATTTACTTTTCCTATATGCCTATCGCCACATAACAAAGGAGCTGAGAATATGGCTCAGTCAGCAAAACGCGTAGTATTCACGCATCCAAGTTTTGATCCCCAGTACCCATGGAAAAACCACAGTGTTGGAAGGCAGAGGCTGCTGGGTCTCAGTTAGGCTAGCCAATTCATTCACCTCTAGTTTCAGTGAAAGACTGTCTCAACAAATAAAGTGCAGCCAGGTAGGGTGACACACACACCTTTAATCCTAGCACCTGTAATCCCAACACTTGGGGAGACAGAGGCAGACAGATCGCTTTGAGTTCAAGGCCAGCCTGATCTACAAAGCAGAGTCCAAGACAGTCAAGGCGACACAGAGAAACCCTGTCTCAAAAACAAAACAAAAAGAGTTTGAAAAAAAATAAAGTCCTTAAAGAGAGAATTAAATGGGGCTGGAGAGATGGCTTAGAGGTTAAGAACACTCACTGTTCTTCCAAACGTCCTGAGTTCAATTCCCAGCAACCACATGGTGGCTCATAACCATCTATAGTAAGATCTGGTATGCCAGCAGAATGTTGTATAAATAATAAAGAAATCTTAAAAAAAAAAAAAAAAAAGAGAGAGAGAATTAAATAAAATTAGAAAGAATAAGCCACATAAGAATGGAAGAGTTTAGAGAAAATTAAACACAGAAAAAGATGTTAAAAGTGGTAAAAGAGATAAATAAATGCACATAGAAAATTTAAAAAAGTCTCCAAGGAAAGGAGAAAAATAAAACAAAGTCTCTGAAGAAAAGAGAAACTGAAAAATTAAATGTTAAGAGTAGAGGAGATAGAAAACAGACTGGAAAATGCTTTGGTTCAGAATAAGGATCTTCAGAAGAATCCACTCTGGAACCTACAGTGACAAAGAGGTCATTCCAGATGAGAGATACCGACAAGGGCTTAAGGAGAGTGCAGAATGGCAGCACATGAGATGCTGGATAAAAAGCTTTAGCTATGAACCAGCATGGTCAGACTGGATTTTATATTTATACTGTCAAGGATCAATTACTGGATGAAGGTCAATATGCTGAGCTAAGAACACAGATTTAATGTTTATTAATGTCACCTTAGAGCAATGTCAGTTATGTAATAGCTTATGTGTTTCATTTGTAGACCTTGAAAATTAAAATATGTGCACCATACAACAGATTCATATTCAGAATTCCAATGGGCTTTTGTCCTGATTCGTATTATTATTCTGATTATTATTATTCTGTCTTATTAGATGACAGCCACCTTGGAGATGCCTTTACAGACAAAAGTTGATGATACTCCAGCATATGTATCCATTAGAATACAATTTTTTGGAGATTGTGCCACAGAAAATATTACAGATATATCTTACAATCTTACAGGACAATTATAGAGATTTAACAGGACTTTAAAGGAGATGCTCATAGAATGGAGGGGAATATGGGATCTCACAGAGAAAAATTAAATGCTTTATTGACTTTAAAATGTTTTTAAGTGTCAATGAAACAGGTAGCAGATGTGAAAACCACCGAATTATAGAAAAGACTGAATTAGGTCAACCTATAAATGTGCTAACTTCAGAATGGAAGGCAGGAAATGTGTTGTGTTGGGGAGAGCTTTTGTCTTTGTTTCAACAGGAAGTGAAGAGCTGTGGACTCCTTCAAAGTTCATAAAGATTAGATCTGACCGGGGGAGACCTCTGAAAATCTTGACTGTAGACATGAAGAAAAAAAAAAAACCAAGAACAACAAAAACACAGGTAGCATTTAAACAGAGTTGGGGGCTGGAGATATGTGTCAGAGGTTAAGAGCACTGGCTGCTCTTCCAGAGGTTCCGTATTCAATTCCCAGCACCCACGTGGTACATCTACAGAGGTCTGATGCCCTCTTCTGGCATGCAGGTGTACATGCAGACAAAACTTTGCATACATAATAAATACATAAATCTTAAAAAAACCAAAAACCAAAAAACAGGGTTGGTCAGAAGTTGTTAATGGTCTTGGTCAGAGAGTTAACAAAGTAAAGGAGGTTAGATTCAGGGATCTCTTTTCTTTCCTCTGTCTTCTTTGTCTCCTATCTAGTCAGGGAGGAGGAAGGATGAAAAGAAAAAAGGGAAGGTGATCTTTTTGAGCTTGAGGCCACAGTGAGCTCCAGGACAGCCAGGCCTAATACAGACAAACACTGTCTCTTAAGGAAAAAACACCCCCCGCCCCCGGGAGGAACAGCCTAGCTAGACCCCAGAAGAGGGCATTGCAGCCAGCCCTGAAGAGACACGAAGAGACACGATAAGCTAGGGTCAGATGGAAGAGGAGGAGGTCCTCCCCTCTCAGTGGACTTGGAGGGGGCAGGGAGGAGATGAGGAAGGGATGGGGAGAGTGGGAGGGAATGAGGGAGGGTCTATGGCTGGGATACAAAGTACATAACCTGTGATTAATATAAAAATAAATAACTTAAAAAAAAGGGAAAGAAAAAGGGAGGATATAGACATGATAGAATAAAATGGTAGATTACTGAATCTACTTTTAAACTAAAGAGCATTCA
The DNA here is from genome assembly GCA_028658305.1 of Pachyuromys duprasi. NCBI lineage: Eukaryota > Metazoa > Chordata > Mammalia > Rodentia > Muridae > Pachyuromys > Pachyuromys duprasi. The sequence goes on along the minus strand of CM053748.1, from coordinate 89,460 downwards.
ATAAGCCAAATATTTTATATTGATACGAATTAAAGATTGTTTTGCTACAACACACTACATATATATGTTTCAACTCTTGTTTAAGGTATTGTACCTACGCAACTCATTTACAAATGCAGTATGAAGATAATTAAGAAATACAAGTTAGTGACCAGGCATGGTGTTGCTCGCCTGGAATCTCAGCATTCAGGGAGGACAGAGGCAGGCCTGGGCTACAAAGTGAATCTAGGACAGAGTCCAAGACAGCCAAGGCTACACACGCACACACGCACGAACATACAAGAAAAACAAGTTAGTAGTCAGTCAATCAAACTTATGGTCTTGTTAGGTACTAGTTAACTACAGAACTAACTTTTATTTAGATTCTTGTAGATGTTTTTAAAGTTAATCAGATAGTGAAAAGCTAAAAAACAATGTTTGCCTATTCAGATATACTATAGATAAATGGTCTTCAAAAACTTCAGAAATATACAGATTATGGTATTTAAAAATGTTTTAATAATAAAAGACCTTTATGACAGAGACATATCTTCTCCTGGCAGCACCCCCATTCTACTTCAAAGATGATGGGCACTGAAGGACCTCCATATGAAGTTTGCTTCTAAATGTGACAAGTTAGCCCTTGCCTCAATGTAAGGCAGTGAGGTGTCCAAGCTTGGACAAGTAGGACAAAGAAGTAGTCAACTGCTGAGCTTTGCCAAGACAAGGTAGGTAAACCCTTCATAGAAAATTCTGTCAACTGCTGGGACAGAAGACCAAAGATGATGCCCAAACATTGCAGAGAAAGCTCAGGGGACTGTCCAGGCAGTTCTGCCATTTCTGTAGTTTTGGAAGCTGCCTGCTTTGCACTTCCTGTCTACTCAGGTAATAGTCATCCTTCTCAGGTCTCTGACAGGGTTGAAGACAGTTATTGAAGTTTATTTGTTAGGGAATCTAAGAAAGTGCATTAGATCTAAGAAGATATTTTTAGGTTGATAAATGAAAGTTATCATAGAAAATGATTCAAGTACACAACTCTGAACTCACCAAGATAAAACAGATAGCATAGTACTTTACCAAGGTTGCCAAATACAAATGGACTGGACATTGTGAATGTAATTATTACCTGATTAGTTTTTTTTTTTTTTTCCTTTTCTTTTTTGGATTTTTTGAGATAGGGTTTCTCTGTGTAGCCTTGGCTGCCCTGAACTCACTCTGTAGGCCAGATTAGCTTCAAACTCAAAGAGAGTCGCCTCTGCCTCCCTGCGAGCTTAGATTACAGGCGTGTGCCACCACAACCAGCTCTTACTGTGTACAGTTTACTGGGTAAAAAGGTGGGGATGCTGGAGCATTCCTCCCCCCCCCGACAGGGTCTCTCTTTGTAACTTTGGCTGTCTTAGACTTGATTTAGAAACTAGGCTGGCCTCGAACTCACAGCAATCTGCCTGTCTCTGCCTCCCTGAGTGCTGGGATTCAAAGTGTGCACCCCCACCCAGCTGTTGAAGGATGTTTTGTGCACCGTGTATTCAACCAATGATTTCTGTACCCAGGGATCTGGTTGCCATCTGGACTATGGAATTGTCATTACGATGAAGCATCTTCTCACTTAGCATTTTGTGAAATATTGTTCTCTATGACCTTCTGATTGGTCAAATAAAGAGCTGAACAGCCTATAGTTGGGCAGGAAAGAAAAAGGCGAGACTTCCAGGCCCAGAAAGAGAGAGCGAGGGTCTCAGGGTACGCCTGGGAGAGAGTTACCATCGGGACATGGATGAATGTGGTGTCAGGGCAAGGCCAAGGTGGCAGGGAATGGACCACACAGCTGGGATTAGGCCAAGGCAGCCTAATGGTTGAGTTAGAATAGCTCAGAATCTGCCCAGCTATAGTGCCCTGAAGCTTTTTAATAAATAAATGCCTCTGTGTCATTACTCAGAGCAAGGGCAGGCACAGAAAAACCTTACATTTAGATTTTGATCCCTGGTATCCATATTGTATAAGGTGAAAACCAGATCCTCTAAGTTGTCTTCTGAATGAGTGCACAAACAAAATAAACAAATAGGATGAAAGGGGAAAAAAAAACCAGAAAAAGACATAATGATAATGCTCTATTTATGTTTTTAATAAAAAACAAGTCTATTTTTTTTTTTCCTGTATAGTCAGGCTTTCCTGGAACTCGTTTTGTAAACCAGGTTGGCCTTGAACTTAAGAGAGACCTGACTGTCCACACCAGCCTAAGTCTACTATCTTACAGTGAATTTTTTAGTGTTGAGGACTGAACTTGGGCCTCAGTCATGGTAAGCATGTGCCCTGTTTCTAACAGTTTCTATCAGTTTAGTGAATTCCTGGGGTGATTCAGAAGTTCTCTTCACAGGTGCTCTGAACCCCACCACAGCCCAGTCACCCAAGTAAAACCTCCTACCTCCCAGTACTTAGTTCGATGGATTCCCTCTGCATATGCCCGGGCAAAGTTACTCTCACTGTTGAGGGCTGTGATGGCTGCGCTGAGCTGAGACATGGGGTGCAGATTGGTAGGAAAGTTGTCCAGCATGGTGACCACATGAGAAGGCAGAGCTGCCCTTTTTGCCCATTCTTGTGAGAGCCACGATACCTGTGAAAAAGGAGATATGCTCAGAAAAATACAATAGTAATACCTGAGTAAAGATAATCAGCAGGGTTCAATACAACCCACTTAGATTCAGACTCTGATGCTTTCTTCTCAAAGCATACTCTTAATTCTAGCTACTGCCAGATGAGGATTAAATTTTTAGGATGAATGAAAAGCAAGGAAGGGGGGATGGGAAAGGCCAATGTTCTTGGCTGTACCTGTTCCTCTGTTGGCATCTTTCCAGTTACTAGCAGCCAAAATAAGCCCTCAGGCAGGGGTTCTTCCCCACCCTTAGCCTTAGGCAGCATTTTCTGACATTCAGGGATACTATAGCCTCGAAAACGGATGCCCTTGAAAAAGAAGAATGAGAATTACAACCAATTTGATTAATTTGTCAGTCATATAACTGGTCCTATTTATAGCAGATGTTTCAGTGAGTAAACACACTGGCCAGTAAGTGTGTGGCCTGAGTTTGCTCCCTGGGACCCACACAGTGGTGTGAGAGAACTAACTCCCACAAGTTGTCTTCTGACATCCGTCATATAATGTGGCACTTGTACCTGGGCACACACAAAGTAAAAATATTTATTTATTTAAAAATATATTTATTAGGGCTGGAGAGATGACTCAGCGGTTAAGAACACTCACTACTCTTCTAGAGGACCCATGTTCAATTCCGAGGACCCATGTTCAATTCCCAGCACTCACACCTTTCTATACTCCAGTTCCAAAGGATTCCACACCCTCACACAGATATACATTCAGGCAAAACATCAATGCACATGAAATAAAAATAAAATAAGTAAGTAATTTATTGAGCCAGCAGTAGTGACGTATGTCTTTAGAGGCAGGTGGATCTCCAAGTTTGAGGCCAGTCTGGTCTACAGAGTAAATAGCTAAGGTGATACAGAGAAATCCTATCTCAAAAAACAAAAAAATATATTTGATAAATATTCGTTGACTTTAAAATGTTTATATTTTTTGAGACAGAATGCATCTACCTAGTCCTGGCCAGCATCGAATTCACAGAGACCCACTAGCCTCTGCTTCCTGAGTATTGGGATTAAAGATGTGTATTATCATATTTAGTTGTTTTTCTTTCTGATACAGGGCTTCTCTGTGTGGCAAAGCCCTGGCCGTCCTAGAATCGCTTTGCACCCCAGGCTGGCCCCGAACTCAGAGATCCTCCTGCCTCTGCTCCCGAGTGCTGGGATTACAGTTCTGTGGCACCATAGCTGGCCACTTGCATTATTTTTAATTGTGTGCGTATGACTATATGAGTCTATACGTAGGTGTACAGGTGAGTGTGCAGGTGCATGAGGCATCAGATTCCCCACAGAGCAGGAGTAACAAGTGTTTAATGAGCCAACTGATGTGAGAACTAAGAACCAAACCAAGATATCTGTAAAAGTAGTATGTGTTCTTAACTGCTAAGCTACCTCTCTAGTACCATAAATGTAATTTTCTTTTTCAAAGACTTATTTTATGAATGCTCTATCTACACGTATGCCTGCATGCCAGAAAAGAACATCAGATTTCAGCATAGGTGGTTGTGAGCCACCATGTGGTTGCTGGGAATTGAACTCAGGACCTCTGCAAGAGTAGACAGTGCTCTTATCCACTGAGCCATCTCTCCAGCCCCATTAAAAAAATTTTTTTTAAATTTATTTTATGTAGATGAGTGCTCTATGTGCATGTACACTTGCCTTCCAGAAGAGGGCATCAGATACCTGTGTACATGGTTGTGAGCCACCCATAATTTTTTTTACAATTAAGAAGTAAAAGCAAAAACCAAACCAAAACAAAAAAGCAAAAACAACAAAACACCAAACAACAACAAAAAACAAAACCAAAAAAAAAAGGCAAAAGCCATGAGTTCCATGAAGCCAAGGGTACAGAGACCTATCTCAAAAACAAAAAACCAAGAGCATCAAAAAAGAACCAAAACAGAACCCTAGTATTTTCCAATGTTAATTCTCCACATATTTCCCTCTGCCTTTATTGTCTTATTCTGCACTCTGATCTACTAAAGAGAAAATGTGCTCTTAAAGTTGCCCTACTTATTCATATCTACTCTGTACTCAGTCTTCACACTGGTTTGCATGATCAGAACCCATTGACAATCACTGAGGGATGGTAGTGCCTTACCTCATCAGGATCAAGAACTGATGTTTCATATACAAGTCCTTTCATGCCTCTCATGCCACCATACATCTAAAGGAAAAGTTTGACCAATTGTCAGAATGACTCAGACTAGAGGTGGTTAGAGCTTCATGAAACCCACAGACGACATTTACTTTCTTCTTTGCAAGACTACACTTAGAAGGCAGTTTCTGCGGGTTCAATTTCTACAACTGTTATCAATGGTAGTTATTACTGTTTCCTTAATGTACCTACCTTTATGTTTGCCTCCTTTTCTTAACTAGATTGTTTTTCTCCCGATATTCTTAACCTCCCCCACATTTAGTGCTAATTTAAACGGAATTAGATTTATTATGGGCAAAGCAAAGGAGGCAATGACTAGAAACTGTCAACTGTCTTAAGCTAGATAGAGGGTTTACTGGGGGCCGCACTGAGTGGCTGCCACAGTGTCAATCAAAATACAGCTAACAAGTTAGGAACAGAACCAGAAACTACATTCATCCTTGTCAAAGGTGAGTAAGGTTAGGTTCAATTATTTAAATTTACAGAAAAGAACCAGTCTGTAATGAATATCATAAATCCAACATTTCATTATACAAAAAATACTTTTGAGCCACCAGTAGAGAAAATGTACCTTTGTGGCACACAATGCAGGTCTACTTTTCCCATCTAATAGACCACAGCCCTTACCATATCCACAGTGATTTGGCCCACCACTGTGTTCCCATGTTGCTGTCTGAAGGCCTTAATTCTGGTCTGCTCCTTAGGAATCAGATTGGCCAGTATATCTTTCAAATTCTAGAAAGAGAAATAGAAAAATTAAATGATAGAAAAATTTATAGGGTTTCCCAGAGTAGAGAAGATATGTGAAACTACCTGCCAGACATGGAGAGAAGGAAATAGAGAGCTTCATTCTGCAGAGATGAGATTATCCTGAATATGGGCAACTGATGTTCATGTAATCATTAAAAAGTCAGAAATAGTAGGTGAATGCCAATAATCCCAGCACTCTAGAGGCTGAGTCAGAAGGATTAAGCAAGGCCACCCTGTCTCAGGAATTAAATAACAGTAAATTGTATTTCACTTACCAGTTATGAGTATAGTTTAATGGTAAAGTGACTTCCTAGCACATGTAAGAGCCTGTGCTTAATGCTCAGTATTACAAAAAATAAAGGGGGACATTTGCTATTTCTATAGAACTACTCCACTGAATAAATTATTTAAAACAGTAGTAATAATAATCACAATAATCATAATTATTGGCTAATTCTGAGAGGTCTGGGATAATAAGGCGGGTAGTTGCCAAAAACTGTATCCTGAGGTCTGACTGCTGAAAGGATTCTGCACGCCTTGAAGATCTTACCGTGGAAGAAGCACTGGCATGCCGGGCGGCAAGGACAAGACAAGATGAATTCTGCAAAAAGATAAGAGAAAAATCCTCATTAATACCCTCCCTCCTTTGTATAAAGGAGTTCTAGTGACTCAATCTCTCTGTCTTTCCTTTCATGTGGCAGACTTAATTCTACTTCTTATAGCCACAGGATCACTAGATTTCCTTAAAGAGCTTCCTGGGCAACAGTGTTATAGAGTACCTAGACCATCCAGACTTAACTGTCCATAGTCTGAGTGGCCCCCACTCACAATTACTGCAGCTGCTAAGATGTCTGCATCACTTACTCTTCAACCTGTCCAATTCTTTCACAATAGCATTTTAAACCCTTCTGGTTTAGGTTATTTTCCAGAGAATCAGATAGGAGCAACCAGGGTGTTACATGTTGTGATTATACAAAATGCCAATTACAACTGATACAAATTAAATCATGTTCTGTCTTGCCCCTGAAAAGAAAAACAGAAAAGGATTACCCCACCACCTGATCATCCCTTCTGTTTTGTTTTGTTTTTTAAAGACAGGGTTTCTCTGTGTAGCCTTGGCTATACTGGACTCTTGTTTCTATACCAGACTGGCTTCAAACTTATAGATATCTGCGTGCCTCCACTTTCCTAAGTGCTGAGATTAAAAAAAAAAAAAAGGGTTTACTCTGCAAGTACTAAGACCATGCCCAAATCTCCAGAATACTCATAAAAAGCCAAACTTCAATACTGAATTGTAGCTACTTTGTTAAATTACTAGGCATTTTGTTAATAAATAAAAGTAACCTCTACATTCTTTTCAGAATGTTTTAACAGATTTATTATAAATCCATTTCTATCCATAATTAGTATCTTGTAAAAATACAGGTTGTTATAAAAAAAGAACACCCTAACCTGTACCCTGGCCTCTAAATGCACACATACCCACATACTTTACACATAGCGTGTATCACATACAATAAGCTAATTTCAGAACTGTTAAATAAATTGTATGAAAGCATGCAGGGGAGCTGGAGGGCTGCTGAGGCTGAGCAGTCAGGCATACTTGCTCTTATAGAAGACCCAGCAACCCACATAGTTCACAAACATCCACAACTCCAGTACCAGAGGATCTGATGCCTTCCAAAATCCACAAGAATCAGGCATCCAGGCAAATCACTCATTTGCCTAAAATTTTAAAATCTGAAAAAGAAAAAAGCAAAAACTGGGCATGGTGCTGCAGACCTTTAATCCCATTACTCAGAAAGAGCAGCAAGTGAATCTCTGAGAGTTCCAGGCCAGCTAGTCTACAAAGTGAGTTCCAGGACAGCTGGGGCTGTTCGTTAAACACAGAAACCCTGCCTACAAAAACAAAAACAAACTTTGAAGCATGTAAGACACTGATTTATGCATGGGTAATAAATTCAATACTCATTTCTTTTTTTAAGATTTGTTTATTATATACACGGCGTTCTGCCTGCATGTGTGCCAGCATGCCAGAAGAGGACATCATATTATAGATGGTTGTGAGCCACCATGTAGTTGCTGGGAATCGAACTCAGGACCTCTGGAAGAACAGCCAGTAGTCTTCACCTCTTGAGCCATCTCTCCAGCCCAATATTTGTTTGTTATAAATGCACTGGCTTTGTATAGCATGGTGGCTTGTATAGAGGCTGAAGCAGGAAGACTCAAGCTGCAAGCCTGGGCTACTGAGTGAACCCATGTATTTTAAAAGAGAAAAGTAAAAAGAGCCATGGCCATAACTAGTAGAGGAAGGGACCAGGAATTCAAAACCAGTCTCAGCCACATACCATATCCAGTTCGAGGCTGCCTAAGCTGTGTGAGACCCTATCTCGAAAGAAGAAAATAAACAAACAAAAAACAGAGAATTGTATCCTGTCTTAGCTTCATGATGTAGGCACAAGGTACCTGGCCCGGTGAGTTTGCTACTGTTGATGAAAATAGATTATGGTTTTCAAATGTGTTGACATAAAAAACAACAACAACAAAAAAACCATATTATCAGCTGGGAAGCGGTGATTCACATCTTTATTCCCAGCATTTGGGAGGCAGAAGCAGGTGGATCTATATTCAAGGCCAGCCTGGTCTACAGAGTAAGTTCCAAGATAGGGCTACAGAGAGAAATTTTGTCTTGAAAAACAATAAAAACAAACCAACCCAAAACAAAACCTTACCAGGGCTACGAGAAAAAGACCAATGAGTTATATACAGTATATGAGTGTATATATATATATATATATATATATATATAAACTTTACCTTTTCTATAGTACTAATGAATATTCCTACTAAAATAGAAAAATGGGCAAAGTGTTTACCTCCTATCTTATTGCTACTAAGTCCTACTAAGGGCTCTTTTTCAGGGGGAGAAGACAAACTTTCTTTGACCTCCATTCTAGGCACATCATCTTATATTCCCAGGAATTCCAATCTTAAAGTCTTGAGAGAGGCTAGGCATTGTGTTGTCTTTAATTCTAGCACTTGGGAGTTAAGAGGCAGGAGATCTCTTAGAGGCCAGCCTGGTCTACAGAGTTCCAAGACCTCCAGGAATACATAAAGCCGACTTCCAAAACAAACAAACAAAGGTGCACACACATACATGCAGACAAAATACCTATATATGTAAAAAAGAAAAAAAAAAAAAGAAAAAAACCTTGATGACCCTGATCTTAACAAGACACTGTCCTCATCAACAACAGATGACAAAGCAAAACAGAAACACAGTTTCAGATCGAAATCTCTTAAGCTACAGAGCATTCTAATGCATAAACAACAACTTACATTAAGAAAAAAAGAAGGTGGGCTGGAGAGATTGCGCAGAGGTTAAGAGCACTGTCTGCTCTTCTAGAGGTCCTGAGTTCAGTTCCCAGTAACGACATGGTGGCTCTCAACCATCTATAGCCTCTAACGCCTTCTTCTGGCATGCAGATAGAGCATCCACATACTTTAAATAAATAAATCCTTAAACACAGAGGAAAAAGAAAAAGGCAGCCTGGGTGCTGACGGCACACCTTTAATCCCAGCAGCTGGGGGCGAAGCAGGACCAAGATTTAAAGCCTCAGTTTCTCTGAAGCCGGTCTCCGGGAAAGCCAGACAGGACAACAAAAACAAACACACACACTGGCCTAGGACAAAGACTCTTCTGTTTCCAGAATCCGGTCAGAGAACTAAGGCCAGTTATAGCCTGTGTTTCATAATGGTCATGCTGGAAGCTAGCTGGCAATGTTTGGTCAGGCCACTTAGAGTAGGAGCAAAGTAGTCCAGATTTTCATACTGTCCTCTTTAATACTAATAGGAGTTATCTTAATAATTCTACCTGTCAAGCCAGGCAGTGGTGGTGCATGTCTTTAATCCCAGCACTAGGAGGCAGACTTAGGCAGATCTAAGTTTTGAGGCCAGTTTGGTCTACAGAGTGTGTTCCAGGATAGGCAGTACTACACAGAGAAAACCTGTCTCCAAACCAAACCAAACCAAAATGTCATTTTCCTTTAAAATTTTTATTATATTATTTATTTAAGTGTTTGACACACATACCCACCATGACTTTGGTGTGGAGGTCAGAGGACAAATTACAGAAATTGGTTCTATCTTTCCATCACCAGGGACTGGAGTGATCAGGCTTGGTGGCCACGTGCCTTTACCTGCTGAACCATCTTTCTGGCTCCCACCTGTCACTCTCTAACAGTATCTTGCCTACATGTCCACTTGATTATTCAGAGAGGAAGACCAATTACTCATACCCCACAAAAGGGCTCCGTTTCCAAAATAAAGAACAAAAACCCACTCTTTTGTTTCAGCAGAACTTCACTTTGTTCTGTTAAGAAAGTGTTTTTAAAATTGTAAATGCAGACAGGGTCTTACTGTACAGCCTTCGCTGGCCTCAAACTCATAGAGATCCATCTGCCTCTGCCTCTGGAGTGCTGAGATAAAGTAAGTGCCAACACGGCTAGTTTACACATTTTAAAGATTTCTTTTAACTTATGTGTCTGTGCACCATGTGTGTGCAGATGTCTGCGAAGGCCAGAAGAGGGCAAGGATCCCATAGACCAGGAGTTAAAGGCAATTGCAAAGGTACAAAATGTGGGTGTGCTAGGAACCAAAATCAGGTCTTGTACAAGAGTAACTCATGCTCTTAACTGATGAGCTATCTCTCCAGATCCAATTTATTTTTTTTTAAATATTAACTTTTTATTACTTTTAATTTAGAAATTCATCCCCGGGCTGGTGAGAAGACCCAGCAGGTAAAGGCACTTGCTGCCAAACCTGAGGATCTGAGTTTGTGGAAGAAGCAAAACATTAACATACATTAACTGTCCTCTGACATCCACAAGAGTACTATGTGACAGGCACCCAGACACAAATTATTACAGACACTAAATGTACGTGACTTATCACCTTAGCACCTTCTTGGAAATAATGATTTCCTCACTTCTACTAGATTTTTTTTATTTAAACAAGTTTTAGCTCCTAACACTTTGTTCCAGGTTTTACAAGAACCTTTTCCTAAATCATGTGAAAAAACAAACAAACCAACCAACCAACCTGGGTGTGGTGGTCATGCCTGTGATCCCAGCAACACATATCAGTTCAAAAAATATAAATGTATGAGCTAGGTGCAGTGGCTCACACCTTTAATCCCAGCACTCGGGAGGCAGAGGCAGGATCTGTGAGTTCTGGCCCGGTCTACAAGGCTGAGTCCCAGACATCCAGGGCTACACAGAGAAACCCTGCCTCGGAAAATAAACAAACAAGCTGTCAGATTCCATCCCATTTCTCCAGAATCACAATCTGATCATATTAGCAAGCAACCCAGATAATGGGGATTAAGAAGACCTAGGCAGTTGGAAGAAGTAGCAGATGCTAAGAAGACACTGCTAAAGCTGCCTCATTCCCTTAAGTCTCACATTTTACTTCTTTTTCCTTTTAAAAGTACTGACATAGGCACAAGAAATTCCTATGTGGCGTTATGAGATCCAAGTCTGGCTTCTATGCGATGCTCAAAGAACCAGAAATGCCATAGATTCCTTCTCTGCTTAAGACCACACTTCTGTCCTTGCTGCCTGTCTGTGCTCATGAATGCTACCAATTAAAGGCCAGTAGGAACAAACAGACATCTCACAATTAGCATTAAGTTCCACTTGATCGAGGAGGGTAAATGCACAGAGATCAAAGTCTTGCCTTCGAAAGCTTGGGGTGTTAAGCCTATTTCACAGGAGAAAATTATTGTTTTGTTGAAATTAATTTCAGATTAGGATTTATAAAAATGTGTAGTAGAGCTGAGCATGGTGGTGGCACACACCTTTAATCCCAGCACCAGGAGGCAGAGGCAGGTGGATCTCTGGGAGCTTGAGGCCAGCCTGGTCTACAGAGTATATCCAGGACAGCCTAGGCTATACAGAGAAACCCTGTTTGGAACCCTCCACCCCCTAAAAAAGTGTAGTGGTATAGGCACGCCATATATAAGCCTGCACTGATCTCTTCAAAGTTCCAAACATCTTAATCTAGAAGTAATTCTTTTTTTTTTTTTAAAGATTTATTTATTATATATACAATGTTCTTTCTGCCTGTCTGCACTCCAGAAGAAGGCACCAGATCTTATTACAGATGGTTGTGAGCCACCATGTGGTTGCTGGGAATTGAACTCAGGACCTCTGGAAGAGCAGCCAGTGCTCTTAACCTCTGAGCCATCTCTCCAGCCCCTAGAAGTAATTCTTACTGATACAAAATTCCTCTTAGAAAGGTATGATGGTGCAAGCCTGCAACTCTGGTACCTGGTACAGAACATGAAGATCAAGGAAGAGTTCTTGGCCAGACTGGGTTACATGGTGAGATTCTCAAAAGAAAACAAAATTCCTTTTAGATAGGGCTGATTAAGCAGGTTAACTTCTAAAGCCTGAAGGTGACATGGCGGCCCTATTCCAATTCCTAGGCTACCTACAAACCCAGATGACCCCTGAAAACCAAGGACAAAGCCAAGCTCAAGTATGATAGGCATGAGCTATGTATTTCCTGGCCAAGATCTATTTCTCTATCTAAAGGTCTTGACAGATTTTGGGAGGGGAGGGTAAAAAAAAATAATCCTTTTAAAAAATGTTTTTGATTCCCCCCCCCCCTTAACAGGTCTCATGTAGTCCCAGGCTTACCTGAAACTTTTGACTCATGGAAATCAACCTACCTCTTCCTCCTGTGCTGGGATTTAAGGCATGTGCTACCACTGCCCATCTTTAATGCCTCTTTTAATATTAAAAAGTAAAACTGAGTAGCCATCACACAGGAGACTAATTTAGAAAGCTCAGCAGATTAAGAACAATGCTGATGTGCTGAAAGGCTCCTCAGAATCTCATTCACATTGCATGGCCCTCACTTAGTTCTTCTTGTTAGGCTTTGACAGTTTTATGTTTCTGGTTTGTGTGTGTTTTTGTTGCTGTGCTCTCTCCATGTGTTGTCTGTGCCAGAGCAACTTTAGGTGTCTTCCTCCATTGGTCTTTACTGTCTCTCATTGTCAGACTGACTGGCAATCAAGACCTGAGATCTCATCTGTCTTCCCTCATCCCCCCCCCCCAATCCCAGGGCACCTACTATAGCGCACATGTAGCTGTACATGGCTTTAAGGTGGAGGTTAGGATATGAACTCACGTCTATGCTTGGAGTTCAAGCTTAATGAACTCACTCTGTATGCAGTCCAGGTTGACCTTCAATTTGTAATGGTCCTCCTGCCTACAGCCTCTCTTGTGTTTGTTTTACAGTTGAGAGCCTTCTGGGCTTTGCTACTTTTTTGTTGTTGTTTTCTCTTTGCGTTGCCCTGGTACTTGTTCTGTAGACCAGGCTGGCCTCCAATTCATAGAGTACCTGCCTCTGCCTCCTGAGTGCTGGAATTAAAGGCGTGCGATACCACTACCTGGCTGGCTTTGCTGATTGTAAGAGTATAAGAGTAAACTTCACCCTTTTTCTTGGAGGCAGGTTATCATGTAGCTCAGGATGGCCACAAATTCATTATGTAGCTGCTGTCTCCACTTCCCAAGCGATGGGATTACAGGTGTGTGCTATCACACTCAACACAAGGCAAACTGAGATTCAAGCAAGCTAGGCTTCTAAAGTTTCCAAGACCTCAATTCCATTTTTTGAGACAAGGGTCTTCTGTGTACTTGCTTTGTAGACCAGGCTGGCCCATCAGCCTGCCTTTTGCCTCCATGAATGTTGGGATTATAGGCATATAACACAGCCCCTGGCCCCCAACTCCATTTCTAACATAAAACAGTAACAGCACACAAACGTGGCCCAGGCACACCCCCCCTGGCCCAGAAATTTCCTAGGGCTTCAGAGATAAACTCAAAAGGTAATTCCAAAGGCCTTTTTCAAGTTCACTGTTGTTTTAGACTATCTGGTCTGAGTTAGCAGCTCTGACATGATCTAATTATAGGTCCACCATTCTGCCAAAACACTGTCTAGAACTTGCTTCATTTCCCAAGAGGTTTCCTTACCAATTCCCTGGCAGCAGAGTAGCAATAGCCAAGACAAGGACCCACCATGCAACCAGTCTCTATTTTGTTGCTCGGGGCTCAGCAACAAAGATAACCCCTACAGGTTCTGTGGTCCATGTGAACCACACATTACACACAGCAGGTCAAAACCATTCTAAGTATTCTCTCTCTCCAGGTGTAGTCTGTTTCAAGCTGTCTACTGAAGAGAAAACTTAAGATCTTTTACAGAAGCCAAGGTAGTTTGTGGGACTGTCCCAATATGGATGAGAGCTGAGATTCCCTCAACACTGGTAGGTCTCTGTTCAAAGGGCCAAGTTATGCAGAGCCTAAAATTAGAGTTATCATTATTTGGACTTGAATTTCCGAACTTAAAAGGCAAAATGTCAAGTTAAAGGGTCACTGGGAATAAGAGGAAGCACTGTAAGTAGTTGAATCGGTCATGTGGCCTTGGTTGGCGTTACTATGTCTTGCTTGTCTTGGAAGAACAATCTTTCTGGTTCTTGCTCCAGTCTTACGGATTCTCAATCAGGTGCAAGAGAAAGGCCCCACCCGACCCAAGCTCCTCCTAGACACAGTTCAGTGTAAGAGTCTCAAGGACAAAGAGGAGCTGGGGGTCTGTTCCTCTAATACAGCTGAAACGGCGGTCCCTCAAGGGCTTCAGCGCAGAGAAAAGGAAACAGGTCCTGACAGGACTCACCCCACAAAAGCACAGCCCAGATTAGCCCGGCCCCAGCTCTGGCCCACGGACAGAGCGAGCACGCTGTTCACCCCCACTCCTCCGAGCGGTCCTTCCCGACTCCCCGGCCTCCCGCCGGCGCCGCGGCGTCCCTCAGGTCCTCCGCGGATGCTGCGCCGTGACAGGAAGGCCGGGCTCCCGCCGGCGCCGGGGGCTGCGGGCTTGGCCTCCCGCGGACTTGGCCTCCGGGCCGGGGCGGCAGGCGGCACACGGCTGGGCGCCCCGGGGGGGCAGCGGCCGCCGGCCCCTTTAAGCGCGCAGGGCGCCCCGGAGCCGCAGGCCCGCGGCCGCCTCGGCCCCACCCCGCAGCGACGCGCTCGCCCTCCGGCCGCTCACCTTGGCTCCCCAGAGCCGGGCTGCCGCGCTGAGCAGAGCCATGGCGGGCGCACTCCGGGCGCGGCGGGAAGGGAGCGGAGGGCGAGAGCTGCAGCCGGGACGGACACCGCGCCAACCCGCGGACAAGGTTGAAAGGAGGCGGCGGAGGGGAAGGGTGGACGAACCGGCGGAGGTGCCCAGCCCAGGGTCCTCCGCGAGGCCCCGCCCCCGCCCGCGAGGGCGTCACCTCGGGACCGGCCATTGGCCCGCGGCGGGGCGGGGGCGGGGCTTGAGCAACCGACAGACGCGGCGGCGGGAAGGATTGGACCATGACGGCTAGGCTAATCAGGAGTGGGTGGGGAGGGGCCTGTAGGTGTCTGAGGATGTGCCTGAGAACTCAGCTAACTTCCTTCTTCGGCTTTTCTCTTTTCCCTGAGCACATTTCTGATTCTCCAGAGGACGCAAAAGATAAAGCTCCAGCGCGCGACTTTTGAAGGTCACAGCACACAGCAACTGACCGTTGCACTTCCCCTACTGGCTTGGCGTGCTTTCTTAAAGAATGTCTTTGGTTAATGACTTCATGGAGGTGACATCATGTGGAAAGCAGGCTAGCCAGAGGTACTAGCTGCTTGATATTACACTGACTGACCCCTTATGTGGAGAAGAGCAGAAACAGAAGCCTGACTATTTACCGATGCTTGTGAACCGTAGGGAATCGAAGTCTTACAAAGGCTCCCTTAACATGAAGGTGACTGCATCGTTCAGTCTTTGGGTCCTGGGCATTATTATTCTCATTCCCCATACAACCCCACAGATCCAGCCCACCTCACCTTTAGCCACAGGATCAGGAGCTGCAACCCTCCACTCACGATCAGGCATTAGACACTCTTTTTGGCACATCATTCACAGTATTTCCAAAGGGCTCTCGGACACTTCTCCTACTTGGCTCTCTTATCCTTGGCTCCTCCAGAAATCATTGCACTAAATGACACAAGGATTTCAAATGATCTTACACATCACTCTTAAACGCCTCTGCATAGAACACCTCGGTACTTTCCAATAGTTGTAACTGGCCTAAGGGTGGAGAGGAGCTGACCCAATGATCAGCGCACCTTATCTATAAACCCCAAGCCCCAAATGTACAATCCTTTTATCTTCCCACATGGCAGTAACAAAGTACAGAGGTCTCAGTATAGATGTAAGCCAAGTTAGTCCTTGTTTATAGAGGATGTAGTCTGTGGCTTAGGCTTAGAAAAACTGAGAAAGAAAACTCCATTTCCCCAACCTTTCTCATAGACAGATTGATATCTGCCCAGCAGTGTTCTTCTGGCTTGGAAAGCAGGTAGCTCTTAGGAGCAAACGTTTGTCAAGAGAAGCAATGACTCCAGGCTAGGAACTTCAAAGCTTCACTGATCAATATTAACTCCCAATTTAGCATCTCACACAGGGTTTCCTCATAACCCCAGAAGAGTCTGGCCTGGCTCCTTCCCCGCTGGTTAATTATCCACAAAGACTAGGTAGTAGATGAGAGGACTGAACTCCAGTGCCCTAAGAAACAAGAGGCTGCCCCATCAGGTGAGGCTGCCCCATCAGGTGAGGCTGCCCAAGGGAGCATATGTGCTTTAAGCCCCTTGGCACAGGGTTCTGGATTTTAGCATCAGAACTTTACTTGAAGTTGTTCAGTCCTGATACTGTTATAAAGATGAGTGGAGTCTCCCAAAGCGGAGTCTGCGTCAGTCTCTGTCTCTGGTTGATGGAAATTAAAAATGTGGCTACAAACATGCTGCACTAATACTCAAACACTAAGTCACACCCCTAGCACTAGAGTCTCTTTCTGAACATAGACGGGAAAGTGAAGACCGCCATGAATATAACAGCTAAGTAAACGCTAGGTCCAAATATAACTGAGTGAGAGAGAACAAAAACGGGGCAATAGAGAAGTCCCAGACTTGACATCATTGTGACCTTGGGAAAATTTAAGATGCACAGGGACAGTGGTGCCCCCTGGTGGTCAAAAAAGAGGAAGCATGCCGCCTCCAGGCTCTTAAAATTGTGTACTACAGGTAAAACAAACTTCTTTAGTAGAAGCAAACTTCTTTGCTCTCTCTGTGTGTGTACACGAATGTACGTATGGTTGAGTCTCACATATGGTAAGTCATGAGCTACATCAAAGCCATTTTTAAAATGTCGAGCAGCCAGAAGTGGTGGCATATGTATATAATCCCAACATTTAGAAGGAAGATCTGGAAGTCAAGGTCATCTTTGGTTACACAGTAAATTCAAGGACAGCCTGGGGTATATGAGACCCTGTCTGAAATAAATACTGCATTCACTGTGAAGCAAAGTCTCACTAAATTGCCCAGCTAGATCCACAACTTCTGACCTTCCCGCCTCAGCCACTGGAGTAGTTAGGGTCACAGCTTTCAATGCCATGCCTAGCTGACGAAAGCTAAAAATGTACTTAGTGCTATTTCAAGTTGCTATCTAACTACAATACATGAGTCATCTTAATTAATCCTTACAACTCTAAAATATGCTGGTAATAGCACCTTTAAAGAGGAGGAAACTCAGATAAAATATCCTGTCAAGGCCCATTGCTCATAACTGGCCTACCTAGAATTCAGACTCACGTCAGCCTCATTCCAGAGCTCACCTATCTGCCAAAGCTTTACCCTCTGCTTGTTAGGTACTGGAAATCAAACCCAAGGCATCTGCATACTAGGCCAGTGTTGTACCACTGAGCCACACCCTGGCTCCAAAGGAGTTGTGAATCATTGTCAGTGGTCTCCTGGAGACGCCAGCCTAATGCATTGTTATAAAGATACTTTAAAAGGTAAGAACTATGCAGTCTCACCCATCTAGAAAACCTTTGCACACTCATAACTGACACACATAGATAAAAATCCAAATACTTAGCAGCTGTAATGACAAAGGTGAGCAAGACGGATGCCATCTATCATTCTCCTAGTGGTGGGGGCACCAGCAAGTGTTAGACACGTTAACTACAACCTCCATCCTAAAGTAGTTTTGAAAAAACAGTCTTATTCTATTGCCTAGGCTGGCTTCAAATTCCTAAGCTCAAGCATTCCTTCTGCCTCAGCCTCCCAAACATATCAGGCAACTGGCATGTACTACTCTATCCAGCTCACAAACAGGCTGCTTCCTTTAGAAAATTCAGCCTGAACTCCTGATCCACCTCCCTCACTCTCAAAATGAACATCTGATAAGAAGTAGCTGAAAAAAAAAATCAAGATGATATAATGGACACATGCATTCAAACCTGGAGGTGGTTTTCAAACACAGTGTAGAAATACTACTTTGTCCAACTATTAGATTACATGTAGTCTGGACTTCATAAAATGAGGTGTAGCAGAAAGATCATCATAGGTAGAGTTTTGGTTCCTCACTGACTAGCAAAAGACTACTTAATTTCACTGAGCTTGCTTTTTTATCTATAAAATAGTATGCGCCCAGGTATGGGAAATGCCTTTGAATCCTAGCACACTAGAGGTTCTCTCTGAGTTCAAGACCAACCTAGTTTGCATTCTAGGACAGCCAAGAAATCCTGTCTCAAAAAATAAAAATAAGCACACCTTTAATCCCAGCACACAAGGAGGCAGAGGCAGGCAGATTGCTATTCAAGGCCAGCCTGGTGTACAAATCCAGGACAGCCAAGAATACACAGAGAAACCCTGTCTCAAAAAAACAAACCAAAACCTTTAATCCGAGCACATAAAGAGTGCCAGGCCGGCAGCCAGGACTACACAGTAAGATTCTGTCTCAAAAAAAAAAAAAAAAAAGAAAAAATTCCAGCAAAAGAATAACATCTATTTCAGTGTTTTGTTCTTTTTCTTTCCATTGTTGAGAATGAAATCCAGAGCCTTGCACATGCTAGTTTAGCAGTGAGCCACTCCTTGGGTCTGTAAAATAGGAATAATGCCTATTTCTTAAGAATTACAAAGAGCTGGAGAGATGGCTCAGCAGCTAAGACCACTTACTGCTCTTACACAGGATCTCCGTGTCACGCCCAGCACCCATGTCTGATGGCTCACAATCACCTGTAATTTCAATTCCAGGGGATCTGATGCCTTCTTCTGGGCCCCATCTGCCCCCCACTGGCACACACCCAGTGCAGATACACTCATGTAAACACTCACAAATGCATATAAATTTGAAGAACTGTATATATCTTTGCCAGGCATGGTGGTACACACCTTAAATTCCAGCACTCAGAGAGCAGAGGTAGGCAGGTCTTGATAAATTCAAGGCTACAGAGACTAAGGCTGCCAGAACCATACAGTGAAACAAACATAAAAATAAATCAGTGGATGACTCAGCTTTTCCAGAGGACCCAAGTTCAAGTTCCAGCATTAGAGCAGGAAGCTCACAACCACCTGGACCTCTAATTCTAGGACCTGCCCTCTACAGACACCTGCACACACCCACACAGACATTAACGACAGCATTTTGTTTTGTTTTACAAAATCAGAGTTGCAAAGTTCAAATGAAAGCATGCTGGTCATAGTGGCATCATCTGTAACTTCATCATTTAGGAAGCAGAAACAGGAAGTCCTAGAGCTAAACACAAGCTGGGGTACCTAGAACCCAGGACAGACAGCACTGCGCAGCCACACATACCGCTTGCCACTCACACACTCTCACACACTCCTCTGTTCTACCCCCTCTCATATACCCACCCACCCCATTTGTTTCCCCTCTGACACACTCTCTCACACACAGATTTAAGAAAATACGACGTGATTGGACATTCAATGCATGTTTCTTTCTTTATGCCATTCAATTCCATCCAACATGGTAGTACCTAGTTACCTAATTGTAATTCCAGAACTTGGAAGGCTGAAACAGGATATCAGGTTTTAGGATAGGCCTGGGATACATAGGAATGCCAGGTAAGACCTTCCCTCAATCAACAAAATTACTAAAGGACCTTGTTTTTGCCTGTTTTTTTTTTTTTTTTGATACAGGGTTTCTCTGTGTTGCCTTGGTTGTCCTGGAACTCACTCTGTAGACCATGCTGTCCTTGAACCCACAAAGATCCCCCTCCACAGGTACCGGGCAGACACATGGTACACAAATATATATGCAGACAACCCTATATAAATCTGGGGTAAAAAATGCTCTGGCCAAGTCTTGTGGCAAATGCCAGGGCTACCTGTTAAGACCCAGCTCAAACAAACAATTCAATCTTAAAATAAAGCTACTTTGTAACTACTTTAGATCAGATTGATAAGAAAATTACACATCCAAGCCCGGTACAGTGGCACATGCCTGTAATCCCAGCACTCTGGGAGACAGAGGCAGGCGGATTTCTGTGAATTCAAGGCCAGCCTAGTCTACAGAGTGAGTCCAGGACAGCCAGGGCTACACAGAGTAACACTGTCTCAAACAAAACAAAAAACCCAAAACAACCCCCCTCCAAAAAAAAATTACAGAACCAGTTTCACTACTAAATTCAGACTTTAGGATTTGTGGCCTCTCAGGACATCATTTTCTTTACCCGTAAAATGGGCAGAGGTAAATTACATGAATTTCAAGTTCTTTTGCTTTTGAGACAAGGCCTCACTGACTTGGTTCAGGCTTCAAACCTGCAATCATCTTCCCAACTGTAGCATCCCAAGTATGTACTGTCATGTCATGTCCAGACCAAGCGCTTTTTTTTTAAGGTTTACTTATTATGTATACATTATTCTGCCTGCACGTATTCCTGCATACCAGAAGAGGGCAGATCTCATTTTAGATGGTTATGAGCCACCATGTGGTTGCTAGAAACCTGTGACCTCTGAAAGAGCAGCCAGTGTTCTTAACCACTGAGCTACCTGGCCAGCAAAATGGTGGAAGTGGTTTTGAGACAGTCTCACTATGTTGCCAAGGCAGGCTTCAAGCTTGTAATCTTCCTGCCTCAGCCTCCCCGGTGCTCTATCCTACCATACTTGGCATAGTTTGTTTTTTTAACAGTGGATCAAATTCAGGGCTGTTTACAGGTTATACAAGTATTTTAGCACAGAGCTGTATCCCAAGCCAAAGAAAGATACACTTTACTGCCGCTGTTTGCGTCAAACCCAAAACAGGGCTAGCAAGCAAGGCCTGTCCATTATGTGACACTTCTTACCTCATCTGTCCCTGATAAAGCCCTTACTTTTCAGCTGTATTGGTCACATCCATTTTCCCTTTCCTGTCTCTGCTCTTGCTGGTCCCTCCGTCTGGAAGGGTAGAGAGGGAAGAATACTGCATCTCCATTGTTTCCTTCTAGACCAGTTCCCACCGTTAATGTTTTATCAGCACGGATACAGGGGCTTCATGAAATCTTATGCTTGTCACTTATGTTCCCCTGCTCACAGAAATGTTCCTCTTTTCTTCACAATGCCAGTTACCAACACATTATGTTAAGGACATACTGAATAAATATTATCTCTAGTTGTAAGTCGAACAGGATCCCACAGGAGAGAGAATTCATGGTTGGGCCCTCCTAACTTTATGCTATGCAGTCCCCAACTCTATCCCCCATTGTCTGTACTGTCTGCAATCTCCTACCTTCAAGCTTAATATAAAGGCTATACTTGGGCATAAAAAGAAAACACCGTTTGTGCTTTTGGTTTCAGACTTTTTTCAGTTCATTTCCATAAAAACATAATATAAAAGACAATGCCACCATCTTCCCCTCTTGAGCTGCTCCATCAAGCTGGTCTAGGCTGCTGGCTCTAGTGACTCATAGCTCATCATGAGATCTGTGCAGGGCATGGTCACATAGATCTGCAAACAGAACACAACAGTGTGAAGGAAACGCCACGCTCACACACCCCTTTAAAGAAAACACTCTAAGCCAAACTGACACCAACCACCATTCTTTAGTTCATTTTTTTAAAAAAAGATTTATTTATTGTTTATACAACATTCTTCCTGCACACTAGATCTTACTATAGATGGTGATGAGTCACCAAGTTGTTGCTGGGAATTGAACTCAGGACCTTTGGAAGAACAGCCAGTGCTCTTAACCTCTGAGCCATCTCTTCAGCCCTCTTCAGTTCATTTTTAAGAATATGCTTATAAATGCCAAACCATCCCCATTGCGATCTCTCTCCTGTACTTAAGGTAATGGAGACACAAATTGTGAAAGCTGATAGGTAGAGAAGGCTGGAGAGAGATCACTCTAATCCCTAAGCGAAAGGAAATGGAAGCCATCTACTGAGGTCTGAGAGTGTAGGTGCACACTCTTGTGTAGTGAGGGACGGGGCAGCAAGCCAGATTACACATAGCTAAGAGCAAAGGAAATAACGTGGGAATAGCTTACCCGTTCTCTTACTGCAAAGTTTGTCTTTAACATTGTCAGCCTCTTTTGAAAAGAATTCGATAAGTTCGTCCTCATATTCCTCCACAATGCTCTCACACTGTCAACCAAGAGAGAAAGCTGAGAGAGGTCTCTTCCTGACACCTCCCAAGAAGGCGGAGACGACCACTCAGCTCTCTGCTTGTTTTTCTGGGAGGGGGGATTTCTGTAGACATAGTCTTGATATATAGCCCCAGCTAGCCTGGAACTTACTATGTGGACCAGGCTAAGCTCAAACCTGTGTCGATCTTCCTACCTCTGCATGCAACACCATATCTGACTCTTAACTCTCAATCTGTGCCCAACAATCCCTATTAATTTCCAAGAGCCAGGTACTCACAGTCACAACTCACCGCAAACTTGAGGGTGCCACTGATGTCTGCATCGATTCGGATGCCCTGTAAGTCCAGTTCACTGGTTTCTCCATTCCGGCTAACAACACGTACATAGTTCTTGCGGTGGGTAGAAGGGTCAATCTGTTCTCCATACTCCTTCATGCGCTCACACACTTCCTCGAGCAACTCTGTGAGGTGGGCCTCTGAGCGGGCATAAGGTACCTAGAAATGTACTCAGCCTTCGGTTATTCCCTTCTACCTTATACATTAGTAATTTGCCATCCTTAATTTTTAAATCTAGCTCAAAAAACTTACTCTAAAAAATGTTCTTCCCTAATAATGGGCTGTTATAGTTTCAATGTCTGTCTCTCCTTTCTCCCTCTAAAACTGTTTTCAAATATACATATTTTGCTTGTCCTTTGCATCAGGGCCTCACCCTGTAGCCTTGGCTAGCCTGTAACTATGTACACCAGGCTGGCCTTGAACTCATACAGATCCACCCGCCTCTGCCTCCCAAGTGCTAGGAGTAAAGGAGTGTGCTACCACTCTGGACATATGTATAATCTTATTTTTGCCTGATTATAAAACCCCCCAAAATTAGACAGGCACCATTAGCTCTAAATTATAGACAGAAACCACTTTGATTAAATATAATCAACTATATACTTTTCCCTTGTGAACTTCCTTAGTTCTTGTGGACACAGGTATTTATTATTTATTAAAATAACATTAAAGAGCCAAGAACGGTGGCACAAGCCTATAATTCTAGCACACAGGGAAACAGAAGCAGGTGGATCTTTGTGAGTTCTTCAAGGCCAGCCTGGTTTACATAGTGAGTTCCAGTTGAGATCTGGTCTCAAAAACAAAACAAACAAAAAATGGGCTGGAGAGAAGGCTCAGCAGTTATGAGCACTGTCTGCTCTTCCAGAGGTCCTGAATTTAACTCCCAGCAACCACATGGTGGTTCCCAACCATCCATACTGGGATCTGATGTCCTCTTCTGGCGTGATGGTCTAAATGCAGATAGAGCACATCACAGAATGTTTCCTCATAGGGGCTGGGGACATGGTTCAGCACTTAAAAGTAGTAGCTGCTCTTCCAGAGGACTGGGCTCAATCCCAGTATCCATATGGCAGCTCACAACTGTAACTCCAGTTCCAGAGGATCTGGCATCCTAAGACAGACACATATGCAGGCAAAATAAACACCAATGAACTTAAAAAAAAAAAAAAAAAAAAAAAAAAGATCATTTAACAGTTTCCTTGTATGTTATTTACTGGGTATGGCTTTGTATATGTATGTTTCATGTTTCCAACTAATACAAACTTCTTGAATATAGAGACTTGGGGGAGGTGTTTAAATTTTTTTTTTTCTGTACATTGGTGTTTTGTCTGCATGTGTAAGGGGGCTGGGTCTCCTCGAACAGGAGTTATAGACAGTTATGAGCTGCCATGCAGGTGCTGGGAATTGAACCCAGGTCCTCTGGAAGAGCAGACAGGGCTCTTAACCACTGAACCATCTCTCTAGCTCCAAGGAAGACTCTGAATAATACAGGGATTACAGGTGCGTACCAGCATAATGTTACCATTAGGCTAGTACTCTATCAACTGAGCAACATTTCCAGCTGGAGAAGACCTCTTATTCTTTTTTAGAATGTATGTACACTTTACTGCTACAGTGAAATGAGTCACATGAATTAGGGATGTGGACAAAGGACTAATGAAGGCCTTCTGGCTGCTAAATTCTACAGTGGAAACAACGAATTAAGGTTTGGAGGCACAAATAAATAAGTTTTAACTTTCCAGGCACTTCTAAAACAAGACAGAGCCCAACTACTGTTTCTGTTTGTGAGGCAGGGTCTCAAGTAGTACAGGCTGGCCTTGAACTCCTGACCAGTGTTTCTACCTGCCAGCTCTAGGATTACGGTCCCATACCTGGCTTACAGTTCAGTTCTTCAGATACACAACATTCCATTGGTTTTTTTGTTTTATCTCTTTTTTAAAACAGTATCTTATTCTGTGGTCTAGGCTGGCCTGGAACTCAGAGAAATACTTCTGCTTCAGCCTCTGAGTGTTATTATTATTTCAGGTCCTATGATGTCCTGCTTTCTTTTCTGACCTAAACCAAGTTCATATTCAAAGCCTGGATGAACTACTTTATTTGGGGGATAGTGTGTTACCTCCACAACGGACTGGCTGCCATCTGGATTGATTCGGAAGGATCCCATCTGAATGGTCTTCTTGGGGTCCACCTGGGCAATTTCCCACTCTAATTCATCCACCAGAGCCCTGCAAGCTGGTGCCAGGGAGGAGAATTGGGGTGGGATGTTGAGAATGGGATTTCTACCCATCCTTGTTCCGTGCTTTGGGTCTTACGCCTCCCGAGAGTTGGCTTCCTCCCACTTCTTGCCTTTGAGCCTTTACCTCCACAGTGTAGATCCTGGCTCCTTCGAGCCCAGGCCGTTCCCAGCAGGATCCCCCAAAACAGGGCCAGCCAACCCCAGCCTTTCATCTTTAGCGTAATGGGGTTGCTCCACCTGGATTTGTGTGAAAATGAAACACAGGCGAGAGGAGACCGATGCATTTTCCCCATTCCCCCACCCCCGACCGCCACCCTTCATCCCAGAGGCCTCGGTGTGATTCTGATTCTATTATCCAGGAAAAGGCCATGATATAAATACCCGAGGGACCGGAGTTCCCGGGAGAGCAAGCACACCGCGCGCAGGGGCGGGCTGGTGGCAGTGTAGGATAGGAAGTGAGAGCTCAGGACTGGGACTCAGTTCCAGAAACTCTGTCCTCCACAGGTGAGGGCCTGGCTGCTGATACTGTAGCTAAGACACTGAGGCTCACAGTACCAGGCAGTAGCTATGGGATGCAGGTTATCAATTATGCCAGGGTGACGGGCAGAAACGGGCTGCCAGCAAGGAACCATTATCAGTCAGGTCACGAGGCCAGGGAGCACACTCCATAACTAAGGGCCTGCGTGGACCTAGCACCAAGTGTTCCAGAATCCCCATCTCCAGATGAAGATGTTCCTCTTTCCTAAGGACTCCGCCACTGCTGACGCTCGGGTCCATTCCCGACCTCAGTGCGCCCACACATGAAGCTCGCCTCTGTCCCACCTCTGCTCCCACGGCCGCCGTCCTGGAGGGCAGCAGGACTCTCGCTTTGCTTTCTGTGGCTCCCAACCGTAGCAGCTGGCTGTCCGGGCTTCTCCAGAGCGCCCCTGCAACCGCCAGGCTCAGGGTGGCCAGCGAGCGCCTGGCCCAGCTGTGGGCACCTTACTGGGCACCAGAGCGGGAACCTGCGGTGCCCTGCGAACCCCCAATGGAGACTGACCCTGAGCACGCCCCTTCAAACTCTCGCGCGAACAGGCAGCCTCAGGAGTGCCTGCGAGGGAGGCAGCGAGGACCCCTTGGAAGGCTGAAGGACCCAGACCTGCGTGGCGGGCCGGTCCACGTGACCATCGCAAGAACAAAGGTTGCCTGGGCTAACGTGGGGACCAAGCTCTAGGGGTGCGTAGGGATAATGCGTCAGTCCAGGTGGGCTGGGACTTCCGAACAGACGCGGTTAGTGGAAGAGAAACCTAGGTTTCAATATGCAAAGCGTTCATCACACTGCAAACTACATTTCCCAGGAAGCACTGCGGCACCAATCTCTGGTTAAGAGGCTACAGGTCGGTTTTTTTTTTTAAACTAGTTGTTTCTTCTTGTACTAAATAAATTATAATCATTAGGTATGTATTGGGAAATCATTTTTGGCATTATCCGCCTTTTCAGGCAGGTTCTCGGAGATTTCTGGAAGCTATCTTCTGAGGATGGGAGGCGGGCGCCCTCAGGCTGTGCATAGGGCAGTCCGCTCCGAATTCCCAGCTTGTCACTAGCACTGTTCTGAGTGAGGCAGGGTATTGTTTCCCATCCCGGGCTGGTTGGGAACAGCGGTTCTCGGCTTCTCAACTCCTAGGTCACAGGCTGACGGCGGCCTGGTCGTAAGTTAAACTGGAAGTTATGGGGTGCGAGGCAACCACAGCAAAGCTGAACGCTGCCCAGGTGAAAAACAATTATATTCTGCCTGGATCCACTTACTTTGGGAATCCAGAATCTTACCTTAATTTTTAGGTGTGGATCTGAACACAATTTCAACCTTTTCATTGTTTGGTGAAGTTAAAGGAGGACAGAAGCCAAAGAACCCCACACTAGCAGTTTTCTAATGAGATAAAAATATTTTTATTTTATAAAACATGCTGTTTTAAGCAATTTTTTTTTCTAAAAATAAAACAAAACTCAAGATAGAATGTATGGAAGACAGATACTGCTCAGCTGGGGGCAGGAATGGAGCGGGCACTCAGCCGCCTCCACACTGGTTTGACTGGCCACTGAGACTGGGCATGCTGGCCCACCCAGCCACATCTCTCAAGCAGTTGAACGCGTGAGCTGTCTGGATCTCTTGTACCCTGTCACTGTCCAGGACGGCAATTCTCTAGCTGGCTAGGAACTGAGAATTCTGATTGTAGGAGCTCTTTTGTTTAGATATTAATCACCCAGGATATTTATTAAGAATACCAATTACTTTCCACCTGGGTCCATTTAGGCTTTGTTTCTGGCCCACTGTTTTGCAGAGGATAAAGGGAGAATCTGGCTTCTAGAACCTTTGCAACAATTTTGCTGCTTTCCAGTTCTATTAATAGCACCATCTGTAGACCCTGAGCAGATCCAGTTCTGGAAGTGGACAGGGTAAAGCCAACTTGAGAAGCCATCTCTTAGTTCTGGAGACAGAACACTGAAAGGAAGGGGCAGGTCAAAGGTCAAAGTGCCAGCACTGAGGAGAAGACAGCTGCATCTGTTAAGAGACAAAAATTGGTGAAACAAAGGCTGAACACAGAAAGCATCAGGAACACTTCCTATAAAGAAAGAATGTGAGAGTAGGGGGGGCATGACGTGGACCTTCCTCAGACATTTTAGAATTGGGCAAGTGACTTTAGACCCATGGATAATTAAAAAAACAACAACACAAAACTCTACCTCATTAACTGTTAGAAAGCCCGGGTGATTTATAAACTGTAAGCTGCTTCATAAGCGGAAGGTAGGAGTAGTACTGTCACAAGCAATACGATGGTGTTGTACAGTCTCAATATATACCATCGAAACCCAGCCAACCCAGGTCCCGTGTCTCAGCCCAGCCTTACTTTTGGGACTTGTCTGGCTTTCAGGCTCAGGCACCTTCCAGTCCATCTTCCGGCCCTTCTCATAAAGACCCTTGAGAACCTTGTGGAAGGACTCAGGCTCAGTACCATTCTTGCTTAGCTCCAGATACTTCCGGTAGAGCTGCAGGGCTGTGCGGGCATCCTCAATACTGTCATGGGTCTCACCTTGAATCTTAAGGTCTGGGGTAAATACAGTACTTAAGGACCTCACAAAGAAGGTACCTTATTTCTATCCTGACCCCCAGAAAACTCCTATGCAGACTCCCAGTCTCCCAGAAAACATCTTTTCTTATTTTATGTGTATTTAATGTTTTGCCTGCATTTATTACGTACTCTATGGGTGTGCATGGTGACCATGAAGGTCAGAAGAGGGTGTCAAATTGCTTGGAGCTGAAGTTATAGATGGTATGAACCACGACATAAGTACTGGGAATAGAACCTGGGTCTCTGCAAGAGCAACAGGCGCTTATAACCACTGAGCTACCTCTCCAGCCCCAAAAGCTTTTTCTTACGTTAGTGACAGTAGCTAACTGGAATCATTAGCAGAAAAAAAATGTTAATTCTAAGTTGATAAATCACTAGATTTTTTTTCCCCAAGATGTTTCCTATTCTGTTTTTTGTTGTAGGGTTGTTTGTTTTTCAAGACAGGGTTTCTCTGTATAGCCCTGGCTGTCATGGAACTCTTTGTACACCAGGCTGGCCTCAATGCCTCCCGAGTGCTGGGATTAAAACTGTGTGGAAGCGCACCAGGCTCTATTGTAGGTCTGCTGTTGCTAAGAAAGTATCTTCTATATTGCTCAGGCTGGTAGAGCTGAAAGCATCAGCCTCCTTGTGCTTTCTCTCATTATGTAGTTGAAACTAACCTCAATCTTGTGTTTCTTCTGTGTGTACCTCCTGAGTAATGGCTAGACGGAGGCATGCACCGTTATGTCCAGTTTCATGTGGTATTGGGGTCTGAACAAGTACTCCACGAACTGCGCCATATCTCCTGTCCCCTAAGGTTTCCTCCTCTTAAGTAATCAGTACTACAAGGCAGAGCAGCTCACCTAAAAAGTACCAAGCAAGAAATCGTAGGGAAATCATTCGTTTTCGGGGCATGTGGAACAGATAGACTGTGTCAAGAACTTGGTCCTTGGGCACCTGGCAGAAATCAAAAGAACAGAAGCCTTGAGGTAGAAGATCCATCACTTCCCACTCTCTGAATTCTAACATACATCCTGAGAAGCCCATCCTCAAAAATAACTCTAGGCCAGCAAGGTGGCTCAGCAGGTAAAGGTATTTGCCACCAAGCCTGACAACCTGAGTTCAATCCCCAGGACCAATGTGATGGAAGGAGAGACTCAACTTCTACAAGTTGCCCTTTGATCTCTACACATGTACTGTGGTACTTTCAGAAGGTACATATGATTGCACACACACTAAATAAACATAATTTTGTTTTTGATGAATGAGGGTTGTGGGAGCAGGCTGGGTGGGAAGAGGGCTATATGTGGCGGGGGTGGGGAGTAGGGGAGTGACAGGCATGGTAGCATACACTTTTAATCCTAAAACTCAGGAGGAGGCATGTGGACCTCTGTGACTTCAAGACCAGCCTGCTCAACATAACTAGTTATAGGGCAGCCAGAACTACACAGTGAGACCCTGTATCTAAACAAACAAAACCAAACAAACTCCAAACAAGAAACAGGGACAACAACAACAACAACCACACTCCTAAAAAACCTGCCCTAACCATCAGGTTGATAACCCGGAAGTCCTTCTGCAGACCATGACCCACAAACTTGACTCCAATGTCAATGAGGAAACGAAGCTTTAAGTAGGTGGACTTGAGGGTAGTAAGGTGCTTGGAGGAGATTTTGGCATCAAGGTCTCCTGGCTTTATCCCCGAGTATTGAGTCAAATAATCTACTACCTAGGAACAGAGAGAAAGACAACTCGCTGTACATGAAAAGGCTGGTATCTTCCTGCACAAGGATAGGATTGAATGCTGTGTACCCTCACACCCTGTACCTGCTCCTGAGTAGAAATGTAGTCATCAATGAAGGGGATGCCTTCATTAGGCCCTTGGCCCCGCACACAGGTGATCCTTGCTACTGACATTTGGCTTGGTTTAATGGTGGACTTGGTCCCGTCACTGCGTAACTCTGCTTCTTCCTAAAATACAAGAATTAATATGGACAGCACAGCAGTACTTACAATTTCTAATACCCTCAGAGTTCTGCTCCTATGTGCATCCTTTTGGCTTTGGTTACCTCATTAAGAGTGACAAACTCAGCATCCAGGCCCACCAGGTCCCCAAGCTGTGGCATCTCGTTGAGCATCAGTGGGATGAAGGTGGTGTGTGTTTTCCGCTGCTTCCGCGCCAGCGAGGCTTCTGCCAGCAGCACACTAGCTTCAATGGGGTTCTTGACTGGAAGGAGAATGCAGACAAGACCGGGGCTGGGGGAACGACATGGGGAGACCCCAGCACAGCTCTCAGAGGCTGTCACTCTACACTGTGGTCTCTTGATAGCCAAAGTATTTGGGGAAAAGGAGTGTACCTGGGCTGGCAAGATGGCTCAGCCGGTAGACACTCACTGCCAAGTCTGACACCCTGAGGTTGATCCGGAAAGGACCTACTCCCACAAACTTCTCTGATGTCCACATGCGTGCTGTGGTACACACACTAATGCACACACACAGAGTAAATTAAACTGTAATAAAACATTTAAAGAAACTATATCAGATAACACAGCAGATCAAATCAGAAAATTATCAAGAAGTAGACCAAGAAAAAAAGATAGAAATGGTGGAAAAGAGAGAATAAGATTTTTGCTTTAGACCTCAACTTACAAAATCCAGAAAAACAAAGCTACAGAGAAACTGTCTGAAGGTACCAAGTTGGTGCCTTTGAAGAAGCTCATGCCGGTGAGAACAGACAAGTACTTGAGGGTTGTGGTAAGGACTGGGCCAGCTCGCTGGCTCCATGGCACAGCACTTGCTTCGCAAGTCTGACAACCTGAGTTTGCTGTCTGGAATCACTGTGGAAGGGGAGAACTACTACCACAAAGTTGTCCTGTGGCCTCTACACACACAGTAAGAACAAATAAACACAGCTGATGGCATTACAAAAAGCGATCTCATGGTAGTTATCCTCATTCAAACCACTACAAAAGGGCAGGAGTGTCTAGAGTCAAAACCGCAGTCTACACCGTTCTCATCAAGCTTCTCCTCCTCTTTACCCTTAGACTTGCCAGCTTCAGAGTTAGTTTAATTTTGTTTTGTTTTTTGAAATGGTTCTTATGCTATAGCCCAGGTTGGCCTTGAACTATGTAGTCCAAGTCATCCTTGAACTCATGACAATCCTCCTGCCATGGCCTTTTGAGTGCTGGGATTACAGGCACGAACCCACTAATCCCAGCCAGCTTCTGAACTAAGATCTGACCAGCAGGAATATCCTTGGTAGCCCTGGAAGTAGTAGCACCAGTTACCAATCTTGACCACTACAAAGATGTCCCCCAGGTTTTCTCCTGAGTCCAACTTAAGACTGTCTAAGCCTTTGGGCCACTCCATGTCACTTACTGTTCAGGTTGTATCTGGAATTGAGATTCCTTTTGACATAATAGAGAATAGCAGGTACTTTCCAATTCATGTCAAACTGCACAGCTTCATACTAGAGGAGACAAAACACAAGGCTAGAAGGTAGCTAGCTCAGTGGTGGAGTGCTTGCCTGCCATGCATAAGGTCCTGTGTTTAACCCGAGGCACTGTGTCTTTGCGTCTATCTGACAATGTATCTTATTCCTTTTCCTCAATCAGACAAGAGGCCAGGACCTAGGTCCTTTTTTGTTTTTTAAACTCTCCTGATTGCCATTTATTCCCAAAGCTTCTCTCCTTCCATTGTGAACCTTCCAGGCATTATATAGGGCCTGAGAATGAGGACACTAACAAAGATGGATAGATGAAAGAAGTAATGAGGCTGTAATTATACCTGTAATCCCTGCGCTCTAGGGGCTGAGGCAGGAGCATGAGTTCAGGGGTACCCTAGCTTGCACAGTGAATTCAAGGCACTCAGCAACACCCTCGCTGTGAAAGGAACAGTTTTTGGCTTACCTTATCAATAGGTTCAATAAGGAAGTCATTGAAGAGATACCACTGCTGGTGAGTCACACCCTGTGTGGAGAAAGAGGCAGGGCTGGAGTCACAGTGAGAGCTAGCTGGCCTCCTTGCTAGGAGCTCAGGGGCAGACCTGGGCTGCACTGCAGCCATGCCTCCGTAGTTTCACACACCTCCTTGCGCTGGTGGTAGGTCTCGCCAACTTTGATGTGAGCCACCAAGCTGCTTCCTGTTCGTGAGTCCAGGATGTGTACCACAGTAGCCATCAGGTCATACACACAGACACCATGCTCCTCCTCTGCCCTGGCTGGACCCCACTGTGAGGGGTACCCAGGCTGCTAAGCTAAGTTTAAGGATTGGGGTTTGGGATGGGGGATGGGGAGAAAGGACAGAGGGTAGGGTGTCCTGGGAATGAGGAGTCAGGGTAGGTTATCTCCATCTTAGGCCATGTATGACTTCCCAACACTAACCTGAGTTATCATTAGGAAAAACCACAGCTGGTGAAAATACATTTTATTCCTTCCCTTGCTCCTCTAAGTTCCTCCATCCCTGGCCCTGCGTCACCTTCAACCCCACCTTCACTCCCTCCCTCTCGTCTTCCCATTTTTTTCACACCACCTGCATCTCATGCTCATCAGTCCAATTGCAAACATCCAGCCCTTTGTTCTTGGTCATCTTCATGCGGATGGAAAATGGAAGCCAGACATTCTTCAGCTCCTCAATGGAGGAACAGCACAGAGGGCCCTCTGGACTCCTCAGCTCCTTCCTAGTCCAACAGAAGAATTAGACCCCTAGCCAGTGAACAGCTCCACCATTTGACCACTAAGACAATACCTACCGATCAGGCAGCACAAACTCCTTGTTCTTAATTTCCCCACCATATTTCTTTACTGCTATTTTGAAGGCAACCTGGACACAAAGGAAAAATATCAAAATTCCTTAAGAAATTCCTTATATATTCCTATATAATCATATATAGAAGTAAAATGAGGAATGAATAAGAAGAACTTGAAAGTCCCGTTTTCTGTCTTGGTCACTACCTCAGCTTGTAGTCTCCAGAAATCAGCCTCTTTTGAGCTATTTACTTCACAATTAATGACAAGAATATCTGGCAGATGTCGGATGTTGCGGGTCTGAATCTGAGAGAATAAAACAAGAAATGGCGGAGTCTACAGGATCAGTAAAAGCGAAGTTCTTTCCACCGTGGCCATGGATTGCTGGAAGGCAGTGCTAACAGCCTCAGACAGAATGTGGATGAGTCCTCAATGAGGCACGATCCCAGGTTACTCACCGTGGGCTGGTACCTCTCGCAGCTGTCACACCAGGCCTGGGTGTTCTGCTCCAGGCAGACACTTCGCTTCAGCACCTGGGCAAAGTCATAGTTCTTCCCGGTTTTATCTGAGGAGAAACCCGACACTTCACTCCAAGTTCTCCCCTCCACCTACAGCCCCACAAATCCCGTGTGGTGTTACAAGGAATCTGAGGGAGCCTGCCCAACCCAGCTGCAGGGTATACCACAGATGCTACCCTCAGGGTAGGAGAGTGTGAAGAGCAGAGTGGATGAGGCTCGCACAGTCTCGCTGCCGCAGCGGCAGAGGCTGCAGTTCTCCATCTCACAGCTGAACAGCTGCCCAATGACGGAGTCCCCTGAGGAGCAGAAACTGCTGGGAGTGGAGAGAGCGACAGATGTACTCTGAGTGTTAGAAGACTCAAGTCCCAGGGGCTGGCTTTGGTGCTTTACTCCTGTCCAGTTCTGTACCTGCCTCCAGCACCTCGATAAGCCTGAGGCACTTCCAGCTCCTGCATATCCTGATGCAGCTGAGTGAGAATGAAGCGATTCCACCTCTGGATGAGCCTGGCTAGGTTGCCCTTGCCTGAAGCCTCATCGGAATCAGCAAGGATGAGACCCAGTGCTGAGGCCTCCGGAATGGTTCGGAATGCTCGAAGAAAATTACTGCCCTGGGAGAGGGTTGCGTTGATGGAAAAGGGTTATTTTCTATTTTGTGCCATTTGCACAGCAATGCCCCTTTCAACCGTCCACCTTCTATCCCTTGCCATCTTCAGTGTCCCAGGTCTCCGAGGACTGACCTGACAAGGGTCACCACGAGAAAGGTCCAGCATGTGGAACAGGAAGGCAAGCTCACAGGCGAGGCAGAACTCCTTCTGGCAGAGGTGGTTCTGGATTAAACAGCGAACAGGCTCCAAGAAATAGAGCACCTGGAGGGAAGAGCAGGAGAGCTGGTGCAGGAAACTGGGAGAGGGGAAAAGATGGGGGTTTGTGAGCCACTAGAATGCAAAGCACGACTCCACCAAAGCAGTGCAGCTCAGAGGAAGCACGGTAGGAGGGCACATGGTGGATGAGGCCTGGGTACTGAACTAAGGTGGCCTAGAGCCACAGGGCAATGGGAATGAAAAGAGGCAGGAGGCGTGTTCAGGCCCAGGAGGACCCAGCCTTTACCTGGATCATGCAGTTACAGTAGGCATTGGGGATGTGGGGCTCTAATCCAGCAAACAAGGTCTTATTGTAGTGTTTGAAGTCAAAGTCTTCCAGTCCTAGCTTGGAGTACTTGATGGTTACCTGCGGCACAAACAGTATAAACAGAATGAAGACAGTGGTCCATGAACTAGCCAGATGGTCAACATCCATTTCCAGAGCCGGCTGCCCAGGTCTAGAGTTGTAGAGGAGGGCTTACTGACTGGTCTCAGTTATGTTCCATAGGCTACCCTTTCCCCCTCAGCCCCAGACCCTAGCACAGTGTGCCCAGCACCTTTCGGTATTTCTTAGAAACCATGTGCAGATGTGGCTCCTCTTCTCGCCCTACTGGCGACTCCATGACTTGGCTGAAGTTGTCAAATTCATTGTCTGACTCCTTTAGTCGATAGGGAATCTAGGTTTGTTTGTTTTTTCAGAGAGAGAGAGAGAGAAAGAGAGAGACTCTGTTGGATGTCTTAAGCATCTTTGGCTTCCCCTTCTTTTTCTTTTTTGTTTTGAGACAGGCTCTCATTATGTAGCTCTGGATGGCCTGAAATCCAGTATGTAGACCAGACTAGCCTTGAACTCCTGCCTTTGCCTCTTTTTTTTTTTTTTAATTTTTTATTTAATGTACATTAGTGTGAAGGTGTCAGATCCCTTGGAATTGAGGTTACAGACACTTGTGAATTGCCATGTAAGTGCTGGGAATTGAACCCAGCTCCTTTGGAAGAGCAGACAGTGCTCTTAACCACTGAGCCATCTCTCCAGCCCCCTGCCTTTGCCTCTTAAGTACTAGAATGAAAAGGAATGTGCCATCATGTAACTCTTTTTACTTATTTTTATTATTTTTTGTTTTTGTTTTTTTGAGACAGGGTTTCTCTGTGTAGCCTTGGCTATCTTAGACTCACTGTGTAGACCAGGATGGCCTTGAAGTCACAGAGATCTGCCTGCCTCTGCTTCCCTGAGTGCTGGAATTGCAGGCGTGTACCACCATGCCTGGCTATTTTTTTTATTTTTTGAGACAGAGTCTTATATAGCCAAGGCTGGCCTCAAATTCAATACGTATCCAAAAAAAACCCTTGAATTATCTACCACTCAGGACTGGGTTTGCTGGTGTACGCTACCTTACCCAGGGCCCACTTAATTCCTTTCTTACTTTCTTTTTTAAAAAAGTCTATTTCAACATATCTATGGTTACAGAAATATATTCACATGGGTTAATGGAATGCAATTAAGTTTAATTTGTACATGGTTTATGATTTTAAAAAACTGCCATCTAGTTTATTTTTTATCTATTACAAACATATAAAATATCTTCCTTAGAAAAGGAACACATAAAACAGGCACGGGGGCACACAGCTTTAATCCTAGCACTTGGGAGGCAGAGGCAGGCAGATCACTGTGAGTTTGAGGCCAGCCTGGTCTACAAAGCGAGCCAAGGACAGCTAAGTCTACACAGAGAAACCCTGTCTCAAAAACAAACAAATAAATAAACAAACCACATTACACTATAAAAGACTGTAAAATTGGGGCAGAGCTCAGATCCAAGTTCAATCCTCAGATCTTAAGGTAGACGGAGAACCAATTTATGAAAGTCCTCTTCTAACCTCCATATGTGCTTGTCACACAAGCATGCCTACACTCACTCAACTCACACTCACATACATCATACACATATACACACACACACACTCACACATACACGTATCATACACATACATACATAAACACACTGACACTCAGACATACTCAAACATATTCACACACACTGTACATACAGTTACACACATTACATAAACAAACACACATAAACATCTTACACACATATACACTCACATACACAAACATATACACACACTTATACACATGCTCATATATTCAACAGTCACACATAATACACATACACACACACACACCCAAATACACACACATCATACACTTTCACACACACCATACACACTCACACATGTACATATGCACACATTACAAACATACATACATAGAACAATAATTTTTTTTGGTTTCTCAAGACAGGGTTTCTCTGTGCAGCCCTGGCTATCCTGGAACTCACTCTGTAGACCAGGCTGGCCTCAAACTCAGAGATCAGCCTGCCTCTGCCTTCCCAAGTGATCACAGGCGTGCGCCACTAATTTTACAGTTTATAAAACTGGAATAAAACGCGGTAATTTACAATGCCACTCCTTACTTCCTGAGACCTCCTACGACAGTTCTGTTATCCTCAACATCTTGTTCCTCTTTCATAAACACCTACTATCTATTTCACTGGGCTGTTTCTAACTGCTCCAGCCTATAGTAAAGCTTCCCTTTGAGAAGCTCTGGCACAGATGCTTACAACATTCATTTGGTATTAACAACAGATATCTGTTGGGGCTAATGTCTTATCTTCAACCAAATAATCTACCTAAGGGATTAAACCTCATCTGTGTCTTAGACATAACACACTCAGCTCCTTGAATTCTCACACACAACCCAAACCTTTACTGTCTAAAAACAAAACCAAGACTAGCAAAGGGCAAGAGCATGGAGTAGACTCCCCCTAGACTCACCTGGTTGCGCAGCCTGGCGCGAGGGTTAGGGGCATAGCCAATGAAGCCCACTTTCTTCATGGTTCGGAGAATTTCTGCATCCACAGGTGGTGCTCGCCTGGAATCCAATGTAGTTCTAGGCTTGAGGACCACGAGAGCCACTCGTGCACTTCCCACCCCATGGGCTCAGAAGGAAGAAAAAGCAGTGAAGGCAGACAAAAAGGAACACAGCAGTGGAATAGCCAGGCTAAAAAAGTGTCTATCACCCCCTCCCTCCAGCCCAGCGGGGAGGAACAACCTGGGAGCAGGAGCAGAGTTGGCGGCGGGCCAGTCAGAGAGCATCGTGTCTGAGGTGAGCGGGACGGGGACGAGGGAGAGGGGCAGCAAGTCCTGGCCCCAGTCCAGAGGAGGCAACGAGTCCACAAGGCAGGGCAAAGCAAACTCTGTCTCTCGGGAGTAGGGATTGAAGGACGGCTCAGGGGAATCAGTCCAGAGATGCACACAGCCTTCCGAATCCCCAAAGGCCAGCGCCTGTTTGCTGGCTGACACGTCAAACGTCATTAGCAGAGGCCCCACGGGATTCACATGGAAGATGTCAGCTGGGTTGGCCAGGCCTGTGGGCTCACAAAACTGGCACTGACCTAGGAGGGAAAAAGAAACAGACCAGTGAACCTGGAGAGGGAGAGAGAAAAACCCTTTTGTGCACTATTTACCCTCTTCTACTACCAGGCGAGACATAAAACAAAGAGAACATACCTCATGGGTTCTCATGAGTCACAGGTGCTTTTTGGTGGTACAGGAGACTAAAGCCAGGGCCTACCACCTCGTGGCCAATCATTCTGCCACTCAGCTGCAGCCCTGGCCTGCCCTGCTGTTCTTTTTTAAGATAGGGAATCTGTATGTTGCCCAGATTGGCCTTCAATTTGTTCTGTAGCCCAGGGAGGTCAGCCTCTCAAGTAAATGGGATTACAGTCTTGTAATCTTTATTGTCTTCTGTGTTCCCCACACCCAAAGAGAAAAGCTCATTTGTAACCAAACCAAAGTGAAATTTGGGAACCTGGTGGACAATCATTTCTTTTCCCCAACAAAGATGTGTATGGGGTTAGCCCTGCTGGGCTGGGTCTCTGCTCACTGGCCTGTCCTGCCCTCGGGCTGTACCCTTGCATACCTGACTGGGAGATGATAGCAAGGCGGGATGTGTACGTAGGGATGAAGCGCAGGAAGGCAGGATCGACATGTACTTGAAGTGGCGTGATGGCACGCATCATGCGCAAGTCGTACACCTTGAGGAACCGGTCACAGGCCAGGCCAGTGAGGCGACTGGAGAAGCCACAGGCAGCCAGCAGGTTGCCATGAACATCAAAATCGGACAGACTCCCTGAGAAGGCATCAAATTCATGTTCCACTTTAAAACTACGGAGGTCTCGCAGAGAAACCTGAAGAAGAGAAAACTGTTATCTGCCACTTCTGTGACTGCAAGGAGACCCCACCACCTAATTAATCCTGAGAGGACTGAGGTTCTAGGATAGTGTCGGGACAAAGAAAGGCAGTAAGAGAAGCCAAGAGCTAGAGGGGACAACTTAAAAGAATTAGTTTATCCTTTTGCACCCAAGGCATCTAGCTGTGCAAAACACCAGGATCCAAGATACTCTCATGCATAATATAACACACTAAGCAGGGAGATCCAACTAGGGAAAGCAGACTCCAATATCTAGTGAAACAGGGCCTGTGTGGAAGGAGATGTGGAATCTGGTTACCTTTCCAGATGTGTGGCCACAGAAGAAGAAGCGGTTTGTCTGTCTCATGATGGTGACGCCAGGTATCTCAACTGCATACTGGAGAGAGAAGTAAGAGAAACCAGTGAGGTGATTCTTCCCACAGACTAGGGACAGAGAAGTCACACCCACATCTCTGTACATTCCAGCCCAAGCACAGCCTGCCATGACTTCAGGTCCCACATGGGTCGCACCTTTTGGGTTTCCTGGACAGTGTTCAGATCTATCTCCAGTATGTGGTTCTGCAGTCCACCGACAAGCAGAGTGTTATTGTCAGTCAGCAGGAGGCTGTGCATATCCTCGCTCTCATCCAGCCTGTGAGAGAAGAGCCAACAGGCCAGGGTCTAACCAGTAGGTCTCACCTACAGCCTTCCCATAATTTTCCCACTTTCCCAGCTGAATGAACTGAAAGGCTACTTACAGATAGTCAAATATAATGAGACCCCCACGGGCCATGTACTTGAGGTTGTTTTTGGTGAGGAAAAGGATCCCATTCTCCAGGCTCTGGATTTGCCGAATGTCGCCACTGCCGTTGACCTGAAAGGATGAGTAGCGCTCCAAGGCTGGACCGAAAAACGAAGTGGCGTGGCCCTAGAGAGGAGAGCGACAGACTGCTGAGTGGGGGCAGGGCCGGGCGCTGCCAAGATCTCCTCTTCCCCTGCTGCTCCCTTCCTGTCTAGTGGTGACTAAGACATAAGTCTAGGAACCATCAATCTTAGTGATGTCAGTACTGAGTATACTACCGTACATTAATGCACTACAAATTATCTAATCTTTTAATTTGCATATGTGTGCATCTGTCCCAGAGAGGCTGGAAGAGGGCACCAGATCCCCTGGAACCAGAGTTGTAGACAATTGTGAACTGCCATGTGGGTGCTGGGACTTGAACTCAGACCCTCTATATGAGGACAAGCAGTCTTAACCAAACCCTGAGCCATTCTCCCAGCTCCAATTATTTTTGTTCAGCCAGCACAAAATACTTCTATAAACTCTCATTTATTTTCACAATGACCCAAACAACAGGCAATACTTCAGTTAATTAGAGATGTTTCTTCAGAAGGTCAGGGACATGAGTTAATCCTCCACTGGCCATTCTGTTCCACAGTCCAGCCTTAGAGTATGTTTTGGGATCTTTTAAAACAACAACAACAACAAGAAACAGGGTCTCATATAGTCCAAGACGGCCAGGCACTTGCTATGCAGATCAGAATGAACTCAAAGTTACACAATCCTCCTGCCTAAGCCTCCTAAGTGCTGAGATTAGAAATGGCTTCACGGCTACATCTTTTTGCTGTTGCTTTTTGAGACAGGGTCTCCCTATGTAGCCTGTCCTGGAACTTGCTTTATATACCAGGGTAGCTTCAAACTCAGAGACCTTTCTGCATCTGCTTCTAGAGTCCTAGTTTGATTAAATCTTAATCTCTAAGGCACACAAGCAATCCACACTGACTGGATGGTTATATGGCAAAATACAAAGTACGTGAAACATGCCTCCCTGCTCTGTTACATTGTTCACATCATTTCTCTTTTTGGACTCCTTGTGTGCACACCTTCTATGCTGCTGTTTGAGACAGGGTCTTACCAAGCAGCCATGGCTGTCCTGTCTCTGCCTCCCTAGTGAGATTAAAGGCTTGTGCCACTATACCCAGAATCCCCTTCTTTGGATCACTTGAAATTTCTACCATCTCACTTTGTCTTCCTATATAATTTCATGTGATCACAAGAGGTTTTTGTGTTAATGACATTTGTGTTTGAGTTTTTTTGTTTGTTTTATTAAGTACGAAGAATCAAACCTCAGACTCACATATGCTGGGCAAGTAAGTACTCAGTCAAAATACAGCCCCATCCTCTTTTCACTTTGAAAGAGGTTCTTACTACATACAGTATCTGGCCTGGGCCTTATGCAATCCACCTTGGATTCTCAAGTGTTGAGATTAGATTATAGTTATGTGTCCACCTTGATTCCCACTTCTTTTGTTTTTTGTTGGTTTTGAGACAGCCCTGGTTGTCCTGGACTCCCTTTGCAGACCGGTCTGGCCTCAAACACAAAAATCCACCTGCCTCTGCCTTCTGTGTGCAGGGATTAAAGTCATAGGGCAACATACCCAGCCTTTTGATTCATGGATTATTGTGTTACAACCAAGTTCTGTTGTGGTACCTACCAGTTGGCTTACTTTGAGAAGAAAACAGCTCAGTGGTAAAACACTCACCTAGCATGTGTGAGGGCCTGGGCTTAATACTCAAGCACTGGAAATGCCCTAGTATATGAACTATGTATGTGTGTATGTGTGTGTGTGTGTGTGTGTGAGATACTAGGGTTTGATCCAAGGCCTCTTGTGGTCCAGGCAAGAGTGCTTATCAGTGATTCACAGCCCAACTCATTTTCTGTGCTCTTTGTTCTGCTAAAAAAAGAAATATAGATTGGATGAATATGTGCTTACCTTTCAGCTTCCAGACACACACACACATATATATGTTATTCATATAATAACATTCAAAGCTAGGCAAGGTGGCACATGCCGCAAAGCCCAGCATTCAAGAGGTAAAGGCATGTGGATCTTTGAGTTTGAGTCCATCCTGGTCTATAGCCAGGGCTACAAAGAGAAACTTTGTCTTGAAAAAACCAATACCCTCCCCTCCCCCTGCTCCACAAAAGGCACAATGGAATATGCCTGTAATTATAATCACAACTGGGAGATATATGCAGGAGAGTCATTCTTGGCTACAAATCAAGTTCAAAGCCAGCCTGGGACAGAAAAGACCCTTACTCAAAAAAAAAAAAAAAAAAAAAAAGCTAAAAAGCAATACCTAGTCCAATACATTTTAACTTCTTGTAGCTCATGCATGCGATACTGACCATCCTATACAGTACCATAGTATCTATATTGACACAGCTTTCCTTTTTTCACTTGAGTGCTCTATCTGCATGTACACCTGCATGCCAGAAGGTATCAGGTCCCACTATAGATGGTTGTGAGCCACCATGTGGCTGCTGGGAATTCAACTCACGACCTCTGGAAGAGCAGACAGTGCTCTTCCTCTGAGCCATCTCTCCAGCCCTTCACTTGATTCGTTTTTGTTTTGTTTGTTTTTCTAGATAGTTTCTCTGTGTAGCACTGGCTGCCCTGGACTTGCTTCATAGACCAGGATAGCCTAGAACTCACAGTGTTTCACCTGCCTCTGCCTCCCAGAGTACTGGGATTATAGGCATGCACCACACTGCTTGAGTTGTTTGTTTGTTTGTTTTGAGTCAGGGTCTCATAGAGCACAGGCTTCAAACTCAGTCAAGTAGCCAAAGGTGACCTTGCCCTCCTGATCTTCCTATCTCTTTCCAGTACCAGTACATAACACCACACACACCTGTATTTCCCAAGAATCAATTCAGCTATACCCTTCAACCTCGTGGCCCTTTCTCCAGCTCACTAACACTCAGAAATATTTTCCCATTGACATTTAAGGCCAGGAGATCACCTGTTCATGCGTCTTTTCCTCTCACCATATTGTGAATTCTGTGAGGGCAAGAACTCCGTTTGGGTGGGTGACTGGTTTTTGAAAAATGGTCTTACTACGGTAGTCCAAGCTGTCGTAGAACTTTCCATCCTCCTCCCTCAGCCTTCAAGTCAGGGTTACAGGGTGTTAATAACCACACCTCCCTAAGGTCTATGTTGTAGGCAGTTTTATTCCCTGTTCCTAGCACAGCAGCAGACATGCCTTACTGAACTGAATACACTGGTGAAAAAAATCATTTCTCCTAATGGAAAAACCATTCATATACCATGAAGTTGTAATTAAGTAAACCAAGGTCTTACAGAACCATTTGGTTTCATAGCATATATTAATATACATTTAAAAGTTAACATTGGTAACTGCTACAATTAAAATCAGAAAGAGAAGACAAAATAATTGCAATAGGTATGCAAAAACCACCCATTAAACATCTACAATTAAAAACCAGGTGTGGTGCATGCCTAAAACACCGACACTTTGAGGTTGAAACATGCCTGTCTCTAACTCAAAGCCACCTGGCTGTACAGTGAGTCCCAGATCATAAAGTGTTCCATAGTGAGACCCTGTTTCAAACCCCCAGCCCACCCCAATTCTACAGTGGGCAAAAACGAAATATTGGTTATGGATGACTGCATTGGCATGGAAGACCTATGTGGATGACTCAGTGACAGGGACTGGGCTCGGCTGGTAACATCAGCTATCATTTCAGCACTGTGGAGCTGGGGGTAGGACTGTAAATTTGAGGCCAGCCGAGGTTTCATAGCGAAGTCTTGAAAATACAAACAGACTTAGGCATGTAGCTCGCTGAGCTGAGTGCTTCCCTACTAGAATAAAGCCCTGGGCTTTAACCCCAGCACCACTGGGGATGTGGTGATATAGGGACATAGACTGAATATGGTTTCGGTGCCTATATTCTCAGCACTCTAGAGACAGGAGAATCAGAAATTCAAAACCATCCTTGGCTATATATAAAGTTCAAGGCCAGACTGAGATACAGGAGAGCCTGTCTTAAAAAACAAAATAATAAATAGTAGTCAGCTATGGTGGCACACACATAAACTCAACACCTGAGAGGCAACAGCATGAGGATTGCTGTGAGTTCAAGGTCAGCCTAGACTATACAGAAATACTGTCTCAAAACAAAACACGAGATGTCAATAACTACAGGTGTTAATGACCACACCTGTCTAACATCTATGTTGTCTACGTTGGGATGTCTTATGAGACCAAATATGCTCTGGAGCATAGATTCCTCAATTCTTTTTCCACTCCCTTCTTGGTTTAAGGAACCCTACTAAATCTCATCACTTCCACTCAGTTTTGACTCCCTGCAAAGAGCTGTCCTTGGGCAAAGACCAGATAAAGATTTCTAGCACACCCTTTCAGCCTTCAGAAAGGGGTGTAGTTCTTACCCCATGGCTCCCCACCCACAGCATCTCCTCATGTAAGTCAAAGTGGGAGACAGACACAGGCACTCCCACTTCAGCCACCACGCTGTGCAATTCAGAGTAGACACCTTCCATTATGTGCACTGATTCCTGGACAGGAAGAGCCTCCAAGGCCACTCCCTCCGGGTTCAGCTCCACGTTCTGTAGAAGACTTGGATTCAGGTGGGCATCCAGGACTGGGTCCAGGGTTGAATGCATAGCTGGGGGAAATTCGGCCAGTCCAGGATCCAGACCGTCAAAGTTCATGACGATAATGGCCGCTGATCAGACCCGAGTCACACCCTCCCTCGCCACGATTCCTACAGACACCTGACCCAACCTTCAGCAGGACAGCACCAGCGAGCCTAGTGTGGATATCCTGGCCTGCAAGGGAAAGAGGCAGCTCAGTCAGGGATAAGCCTGGGTACTGATGATGTCTTCTACGTGGACAGGACAATGAGGCAGGTGGAAAGGGCAGAGCTGCCCGACAGAGAAGGGAGCATGCAGGAGGGAGACACGAGCAACGCTGCAGAGTGGGAGGGCTGTGTCCCTTACTGTGCACCTCTAAACTTTCGAAGTTCCGTACACCCCAACAAATAATCTAATCCTCGACCTCCCTTTCTCCTGAACTGAAAGCTGAAGGGCGCAGGCAGGTATTAAAGGGGCTGGAGTTTGGCAGAGAGCTCTAAGGTACTTGTTTCCTAGACTCGGATGTGAGGATAGGGGGCTGGGCAGTGAAGGCAGCAAGGCAAGTCAGTTTCCCAGAATCCTTTGCAGTGGTTACCCAGCATTCTCCAGGGGTGGGTAGCA
The DNA here is from genome assembly GCA_028658305.1 of Pachyuromys duprasi. Lineage (NCBI taxonomy): Eukaryota > Metazoa > Chordata > Mammalia > Rodentia > Muridae > Pachyuromys > Pachyuromys duprasi. Next base: position 45,317 of record CM053748.1, on the reverse strand, counting down.
AGAACGGCCAGTTACCACAAACGGGGCGGGGGGAGAAGGGAGAAATGGAAACGGATAGCTACCCAGAATTCTTTGAGCGAACCAGAGAAACTGGTTACCCAGAATTCTCCCCCAGCGCAGGGGACGGGAGGGGAAGGGTTAGGGCAAAGGTCAGATGTGTTCCTGGGATGCTTACGGGGAGTGGGTCATTACCAGGATTTCTCCATGGCGGATATTTTGGAGCGCGTGGAATTCAAACGAGTAGGGGCAGAGAAAGCGCCGTCAGCTCCGCGGGAAATTCCAGTTTCCCTACTACTCCCCCGCGCCTCCAGCTCAACCTAACGCCAGCGAGAAGGCGGCGGACTGGCAGCCGCCGCGCCCAATCGGCGGGGGACGGGGGCTCGCCCCAGCCAATCAGCGGGGGACGGGGGCTCGCCCCAGCCAATCAGCGGGGGACGGGGGCTCGCCCCAGCCAACCAGGAGGAGCCAGGTAAGGCCGCGCCGCGGAAGGCGTGTGAGAACAGGGGCGCCGGCGAAACGCAGTTACGGAGTGCCGCCGGGGACAAACTGAGTCAGGCGCGGACCCATTCGGTATTACGAAAGGGAATCCCTTCACTTTTAAGCATTGCTAAACAAAATTAACTTTAGGCTTGGAAACCGAGCCTTTACGCTCCTCGAATAGAGGCAAAGCATCAGGACTCGCTCGGTGGGTGTTCCCAGCATGGCCTTCATCATGCCTGTGAGCCATTCCACTACCTCTGATCCTGTGCCCCGAAACTCACTGGCATTTCCTATGACTTCTAGATATGGGGAAGAAAAAGGAAGCGGGAGGCCGACTTTTAGTGTGGCCCAGTGGCTACCTTTTCTGTATTTCTACAGGCATCCATCTGAAATTCCCATTCGTGTTTGTATCGTCCCCAGAGGCCCCCATAATTTTCCCAAGAAAAAAGACTCCTAGACTATCAAATTCCCCTACATCGTGGAGCTGGACACTGTCCCTCGAAGGGAGATAAACAGCAGATTGTGGCAACAGCCATTCTGAGGGATTCTTGACTAGCCTCCAACCCAGAGACCGTAAGGCTTCTGCTTCTCCTGTGGGAGAATGTTACCATGTCCAACAGATCTGGGCTATTAGCTATGCACTAAACTGCTTCGGACTTGGTCCGTGCTGTGAGATGTATTAGGTTGCTCAAACTCAGTTGTCGTCACCGTCCAAAGGCCGAGTACTGCTGATAGTCCACACCTGCAATGCTTGCATTCTTGTTTGTTTTATAGTTTTGTTCTTCGAGACTGGGCTTCTCTGTGTAGCCCTGGTTATCCTGGACTCAATTTGTAGACCAGGCTGGCCTCGAACTCACAGAGATCCGCCTGCCTCTGCCTCTCCGAGCGTTTGGGATTACAGGTGTGCACCACGGGCCCAGCTGAAATTCCTGTATTCTTAAAGGCAGAAGCAAGAGGCCCCCACAAATTCAAAGCTAGGCTTCATAGCAAGGACCAGGCCAGCTGGGGCTACACAGTGAATCCCTCTTTTAACAAACAAATAGCATAAAGGTCATATTATGGGATGCCTGTGGAAGAGATTTCCTCACCAATAATTAGCAACTTTTAAAGCATTTCTTGGGCCGTGCATAGTGGAAGCATAGTTTAATGACAGTAATCCAGATGTAGAGGCAAGGGGATTAGAGGTTCAAGGCTAGCATCTGCTACATAGCAAGATCCAGGGTAGTCAGGCTACATGAGACCCTGTTTCAAAAAACCAAAAGCCAGGCTGGGGGGTGGTGGTGGGAATGGAGAACCCAACATTCAGGAGGCAGAGGCATGGATCTATGAGTTTGAGGACCACAAACTCAGAGCGGACCACACAGTGGACTCAAAGAAGTGAAAGAGGCTGTCAAGATGGGCCAGCAGCTAAGGGTCCTGCTACCAACGGTGAGGATCTGAGTGCCATCTCTGAGATGGTTGTCTTCATTCACATACTGTGGCACACACACATAATAAATTTAACTTTTTTTTTTAAGTTAGGGGTGGGGAGGTAGCTCAGTTGTTAAAGCATCTAATCAGCACATAGCAGCAACAACCCTGAGTTTAACACCAGTATCTCCCAAAACTAAAACATTTCTCTGAGCTGGGGCTATAGCACAGTACTTTAGCACTTGCCTAGCATACCTACATACAAGATTTAACAACACAATTAACATACCTATTTCTATCTGTCTGTCTGTTTCTCTGTGTTTGTGTGTGATATTTCTCTCAATAAACGTAAGTAAGTAGAACTTCATGAAAGAAGCATGAGGTAGAGGCAGATGGGTCAGGACTTCAACTATGATCCAGCCTATGAACTGGACTATGAACTCCAGTCCAGCCTGAGGCTCAATCTAGAAAAAGCAAAACTAAACAGTCAGGGGCTAGGCAGGGGACATAGGCAATTGGATACTCCATACACCAAGGAATCCTAACACCAAAACAAAGAACCCCTAACTCCAAGGGTCTCTGGCTTCACAGGTCCATAGATTTAAATTCTCACACAGAAGCTAGATGCTAAGAGACCTAAACCAAGCCATTCCTTCACAGAATTCTCCATATTGAAGGCTCATAATTCTCCTGACTGAAAGAGCCTTCACAGACTCATGGGGGTTAAGGAGCCTGAGATACTTGGAGTAAATAAGTTATTTTTATTGAGCTAAACTCTCACTATGTAGCCCAAACTAGCCTTGACTTGTAATCCTCCTGTCTTAGTAACCCCAGAACTGGGGATAGAGAAGGGTGTCCGACTCAAGAAACTACCTAATGGATCAAGGTCTACTTCCACTTGAGCATGTCTACAATCCCAACGCCTGGAAAGTGGAGGCAGGAAGATCAAGAGCTCAAGATCATTCTCAACACAGAGAAATTTGAACCCATTCTGGGCTAAAAGAACTTGTCTCCAAAACAAAAATCTACAGGGCAGAATATGAGCTGGGACTAATGTGAGTGTACAGTCCTTGTCACTAAGACTGAATTAGGAGAATCCAATTTTGAAGAGCTAAACTGGGTATATAGTGCTTACACCTTTATGCCCAAAGGAAGCAGAGGAGGCAGTCAGATCTCTAGGTTCAAGGCCAACCTGGTCTACACACTTGAGTTCTAGGCTAGCCAGGGCTATATAGTTCCTGTCTCAAAAAAGTAAAAATAGTTGAAGACCTGTCTCAGTACAGCGAGCTCAAAGGCAAACTTCGTATGTCTCAAACAGAAAAGAAAAAGTCCTGGGAATATGATGGTCAGCAGAGCGCTGTCTGGCATCTGTGGAATATTGTTCACTGTGTAAAGGCACTAGTTAGCAATGTAGGTTTAATTCCTGGGACCTACACAAAGATGGAAGGGTAGGACTGACCTGACGGAGTTGTCTTCTGATGTCCACAGGCACACTGAGGCACACATTTAGACAAGTTTTAAAAGATAGTTGGCAATAAATCCTTAAAAATAAAAATAAATACATTTGTTGGTCCCACAGTGCTATTCACTTCCTAGCTCTTTGTTAAATTACTTATCTCCACACCTCAGTGTCCCCAGCTGTCATACGTACTATGTAGAATTTATTGTGAGACTTAGATTAATGTGCTTAAAGTGCTTAGAGCAGGCACACATCATAAAGTGAGAGTTGGATGCATAGCAGCCATCATTATAGCCATAGTTATTAACCCTGGATTTGGAGTCTGAGCATCCACCTGGAAAGGCCTGTTTAGGAGTGTCTTCTGAGTGTGATTTGCATAACGGTTGAGGGCCAGCTGACATCAAGGGCTTCTTGAAGTTCTAGGTCAACTGTAGCCTTGGAAGTGGTTCCATCTGCAAGACAGCCAGCTGTCCACCAACTGTGCCTCCTACTCAACCGATAAAGCAGCAGGGAGGGGAGAGCTGAAGCCCTCCAGTGCGCCCCACCTGTCTCACCCCACCTCCTTTTCCTTGTCTTTCTTTTCACCTTTCACCTCCTATCTTTCAGGACTCTCAGGACTGCGACCAGACATAGCAAAGTATGATTCCTCCGCGCCCCTCTTCCAAATTCCCTTATTCCATTTATATCCATCCTGTGTACAAGTCATTTCTCTCCCACATGGAGCTAATTCTCAGATGCTGAAAACGTTTCACCAAAAGGTCGGCAGACTTGTCACAGAATCCTAATAATAGTATTTGAACCAGAAGTTTTGTCTGGGAAGTTTAAAATAGTCCCTCAGGGCGCTGGCACCAGCACTTACTGAAGGGTAGAGAGGTTAGCACAGCCCCTGTGCAAGGGGGACATGCACATCCATAAAGCTTTTATATTTAAAAATAGTCTTTGGGTGGTGGCACACATTTAATCCCAGCACTCGGAAGGCAGAGGCAGGTGGATCTCTGAGTTCAAGGCCAGTCTGGTCTGCAGAGTGAGTTCCAGGATAGCCAGGGCTACCCAGAGAAGCCCTGTCAAACAAAACAAAACAACTAAAAAAATAGTCCTAAGGGAAGGGAGACCCCCCCAAGGAGAACTTGTTTCTCAGAGGAAAAGTTAACCTGGGAAGACTTTGAGAGCCTGCCATGTGGTCATCTATGGCCTCATTCTGACGTCCAAATTGTTCTGGGACCCTCCACTGGGGTTGGGGCAATCCCGGTTTCAGACCACCCTCTCCTCCCACGTCCAACCTCACTCTCTCAGCTGCTTCCCTGGATGTTGCATCACGGAGGATGATGAAATCAGCCATCAGTGGATTTTACCCGTGGATGCAATAAGCTGAAAGACCAGCAAGGGCCATTCTCACTGTATTTTCAACTCTCAGAACTTTTATCTACACTTTCTCGCTATGGGGTAGGAGCAGGGAGCTGGAATGTTAGATTTCCACTCTTTGGTTATACTGGTTCCCTAAAAAAAAAAAAGCTACCTAAATCCCATAGAACCAATGACTACCTCAGGCTAAGTGGCCTGAGAAGTTAAGAGGTTCTTCATCAGCATTCTCACCCCAAGTGCCCTTTCTTCAGTGAGGCCTGCCAGAAGCAGCAATTTATTTCCCTTCCCTTACAGGGCTTCTTAGGTCACAGAGTGCTTGTTGTGGCTACCAGGAGCCAGTGAAAAGAACACGATTTTCCACGGAGGGGAAGAAATGCCTTGTACCTACATAGAAGGCATCATACAAGGACCAAACTTCGAATCTGAGTTCACCATAGGATTTGGAGATGAATGAGTGCTGTTTTGGTTTTTCCTCAGCAAGAGGAAGTGAGGAAATTAGAGTGGGGTAGGGTAAGAATAAAGCTGTGAGAAGCAAAAATATCAGACATTATACAGGAAGGAACTGGGAATGTTATTAATTTAAATGTCCATGACTTCCCTGCCCCTTCTGCAACCATCTCTGTTCCTGGAGAGCAATGAATGACACATGGGTCCCGACCTGGGCCTCTAGCCACAGCAACCTTACCACTCATTTCCTCTGGGACAGAGGCGGCTTACCTGGGCTCTCCGCAGAGCCAGGGTGATGCAGGCAGGGGAATCCCACCTGCTCTGAGTCACCTGCCAGTACAAAGGGCGGGCCTTAGAACGCAGGGACCTTAAAAAGAGACTGTGAGACAAAGGGAAGGAAAACAGGAAGCAGCTTAGAAATCAGACAGAGTCAGACTCAGAACAAAAGGAGGCCGGTAGAGACTCCACAGCCTGGTGCAGATCACAGAGCCAGCCAGACTTGAGAAGCAGGCAACAGGATGCTGGATTGCAGAGCTGTGTTACTGCTGTGGCTGCTGCCCTGGACCGCTCAGTGCCTGGCCATACCTAGGAGCAGCAGTCCCAACTGGGCTCAGTGCCAACAGCTCTCTCAGAGTCTCTGCACACTAGCCTGGACTGCACATCCATCAGTGGGGCATATGGTAAGTGTCAGTTCCAGGAACAAGGCAGAAACCCTTCCAAGCCCTCCAAGTGTGGAGGTTTAATGTGAGATGTGGCCCTGGGTGGAAACTGGAGGGTTGAAGGCCATTGTGAAATGAGAGAACAGAAGGCTGGGGCTTCTCGGAGAGGCTTTGGCCAGGGGTCCAGGGGAACGCACAGTATAGCCCTTGTCTCATTCTCCCCACCTCCCCCATTCCAGGATCTACTAAGAGAAGAAGGAGATAAAGAGACTAAAAATGATGTCCCTCATATCCAGTGTGGAGATGGTTGTGATCCTCAAGGACTCAAGGACAACAGCCAGGTACCACCAAGATGATGTTAGAGAGGGGGCAGAAAGGAAGCTGGGCATCGTAAAGACCACTCATCTCTGCCTGAGATGATGAAGTGCAGTGGGCCTGAAGCTGGCCTGAGCTATGTTCAGTAAGCTTTACAGCCACAGCCTGAGCTAGTGAGATGATGTCGAAAGAAAGAGAGAAAGAGGAAGAGAGGAAGAAAGGCAGGCAGGGCACTGGCAAGAGTACCCATTACTTTCAGCGCTTTCTTCTTTCCCTAGCTCTGCTTGCAAAGGATCCACCAAGGTCTGGTTTTTTATAAGCACCTCCTTGACTCAGACATCTTCACAGAGGAGCCTTCTCTATTGCCCGACAGTCCCATGGGCCAGCTTCAAAGCTCATTATTGGGTCTCAGCCAACTCCTCCAGGTATGAGCCAGGGATCTGGAGGATGGGGCCAGCCAGTGTTTGGACTGATGCTGGGAGCTTAGTACCCGGAATCCCCTCTGACTATGTCCTGTCCTTTTAGCCAGAGGATCCCCACTGGGAGACCAAACAGCTGTCCAGCCTGAGTCCCAGCCAGCAGTGGCAACGGCCCCTTCTCCGTTCCAAGATCCTTCGAAGCCTCCAGGCCTTTGTGGCTATAGCTGCCCGGGTCTTTGCCCATGGAGCAGCTACTCTGACTGAGCCCTTAATGCCAACAGCTTAAGGATGGCACCCAGATTCCTGTGGCTACAATGATAAGAGGAATCTATCAATCCAGGCATCTACAAGCTAACTAGCCCATCAGGACCTTTCCTTGTTGTTTCCTGTAAAGGGCAAGGACAGATTTATTAAACAAACAAATGAACTAAAACAAAACCCAGAGCAGACAGCACCCTAAAGGAAGGAGATGGAGAAGAGGAATAATGTCCTGCCCTTTGCCATGGAAGCTGGCAAGCAGCTGCATGGCAGAAGTGGGGGGGGGGGCACCAGAGAAACAGTAAGAAAGCTCAGAGCATCAGAAAACGTAAGCCAGGCTTTGTCCAGTATCTGTAAGAAACACAAGAAAAAGGAAAAGTCACACTTCTCTGAGGAACTCAGGAACTCTAGTCTCACTGTGCTGCAGACGGCAGCCCTGTAACTTCTTAGTTCTAATGGAACCTAGTCACTAAGAACGAACCCAGCTACCAATATGGCCTGACTCACGATGCTGACCTGAGACAAAGCTGCATATTTATTAAGTGGGAAGGGAAATTTCAGTGTTATTTATCCTTGTAGCAATTTTGACAGTTGTTATTTATTATATTTATAAGAAAATTTATATTTTTTTCAATAAACACTTACTTATGTGGCTCTCTGAATCTAATTTCTAAGCATCATTGGGAAAGAAAACAGGTGAGAAATAAAACAGACCACAAAAGCAGGGCCAAGTCATAATAACATGAACTCACGTCTACTCTGCTATGTCAGACAGAGGGTGATCAAGGTGTCCCGAGCTCTGAATGGACATGCTTGTGTTGAGTTCCCTAAATAGCACTATAGCAGCTATCTCTGTTGCTGAACATGCATGTTCTTTCTTGATGTACGTCTGTGTGATATCCATCTGTGTATGTATAGGTTCACTTTTGTGTGCACATGCATCGTAGAGGGCAGAGAATATTTTCCTACACACTTGTGCATATGCATGCTGTCACTATGTAGTCTTGGCTGGCACTGAACTCAGGATAGATCTGCTTGCCTGTGTCTTAACGCTGGAGCTCAGGGCATGAGCTACCTCACCCAGCTTTGTCTACTTTATATATTGAGTCCCTTGAACCTGCAGTTAGCAATTGACTCACTGCACCTTGCCAGTTTGCTCTGGGGGTCCTGTATCTGCCCCCAAGCACTGGGGTCACCGTCCATCCTTTGCGTGGTTGGAGCCCCAGCTGAACCATCTCAATGCCCCTGACTTCGGTTTTAAAGTAGGGTTTCACATAAGCCTGTCTTAAATTATGGCAGTTTTCCTGCCTCAGTGCTGGCTCCAGTTTTTGATGTTTGTTTTTGAAATAGGGTATTGCTATATAGCCCTGGTTGGCACAGAACTCCCTGATATATTGACCAGGATGATGTCCAACTCAGAGCAATCCTCCTGCTTTAGCCCTCCAGTGCTGGGATCACAGGTATGGCACCAAACCCAGCAACATTTTGGTTTGGCTTCTCAAGACAGCCCAGATAGGCTTGGCACTTGTGGCAGGCCTTCCTCAGCCTCTCAAGCGCAGGCTTTCTAGACGTGAATCACCACACCTGGCTTCCTCAGCATAGTCTAAGACAAATAGGCTTTCTCTCTCAGTATTGCTTCTTTGATGGCGAAGCAGAGATTACACAGGGTTCAGGAAGTGGGCAGCCTACCTATAGACAGCATGTTCCCTGACCCATTGCTTTTGGGACAGGGTTTCTCTGTGTAACCTTGGCTTGGTTGTCCTGGACTTACTTTGTAGACCACACTGGCCTCGAACTCAGATATCCGTTTGCCTCTGCCTGGTGCCTTTCTTCTCTGATTTCATGGCCAAGGATATAAATATCTAACCAAACACAGGAACCCAGATCACCACAGAATCTAGTCAGAATGCAATTCTATCACAGTGCTGGGAATTGAACCCAAGGTCTTCTGTATGCTAGGCAAGTGCTTAACCACTGAGCTGTAGCCCTAGTCAAGAACTTCAGCCTTCAGCAGGTTGAGCATTACAGAAGATGAACATAATACCCAACACATTTGGTTTTCACTTAAGGTTATCTCTAGATCCCTTCAGAAGGAAGAGAGCTTAGTACTCAAATTAAAACCTTAGCATCAAAATAAAAGAATGAAGAGGAAGAGGAGGAAGACAAGGAGAAAAAGCCACCATCACATCTTTAACCCTAGCACTCAGGAGGCAGAGGCAGGCGGATCTCTGAGTTTGAGGCCAGCCTGGTCTACAAAATGAGTCCAGGACAGCCAAGACTACATAGAGAAACCCTGTCTCAAAAAAAGGTGAGGGGGCAGGGGAGAAGGATTAATGAAAAAAAAAAAAAAGAGTCCCTGGATTTGAAAATAGGACAAGGAAGGACACATGGGAGGGTTTAAAGGAAAGGAGAAATGATATAATCATATCATAATCTAAAAAAAAGTAAAAGGAGCTAGTGGCCTTATTTATTTATTTATTTATTTATTTATTTATTTATTTATTTATTTATTTATTTATGTTTTTCAAGACAGGGCTTCATTTTATATTTCTAGCTGTCCTGGAACTCACTCTGTAGACAAGGCTGGCCTCGAACTCACAGAGACCCTCCTGCCTCATTCTCCCAAGCACTGGGATTACAGGTGTGTGCTACCACATCATGCTTATTTCCTTTATTTTCACTGCCTGGACATCAAAGGACATGTTCTTTGCCAGTGAGATGCACTCAGGTGACTGGGGCAGGTAGATCATGAGTTTGTTGTCAGCCTGTACTGTAGACCAGCCTGGCCGTGAACTCAAGAGATCTGCCTGCCTCTGCCTCCCCCAGTGCTGGGACCACAGGTGTGTGCCACTGCACCTGGCCAGGTTTGTGTGTTTTTTATTTCAAGAAATATGGATTCATGCATGTGAGACTGTCTTGGAACTTGACATGTACCCTCGGCTGAGCCTTGCACTCCTGATCCTGCCTCTACATCCCAAGGGCTGGGATTATAGGTACTGCCTTGGCTAGATCCAGGTTTATGCCTTGACTTTGCCACCAACTAGCCAAGTAATAATGAAAGCTATATGTCTGTACCTTCTCTGCCCAACAGTCTAAGGGACACAGATGGCTGCACCGACCAGAGGAAAGAAGGAATGTGACAAGAGAAATATATTGAAGTGGGCATGAGAGAAGCGACAGTTGATGACCTAATGCCTATATGTTGCTGTCCTTGCTGTCCTAAGGAATTAGCTTTCATGAAAGGAAAAGCGCCAAAGTTTGGAGAGCAGACACATACACATTTTTGTTGTTGTTTTAACAAAAGTTTATTATGATGTACAAAAGACTCCAAGTCAACAGTTCATTCTAGCTGTTCACAGCATGGAGGAGGATTAGAGCAGGAAACCCAGGTATTTACAGCGGAATGGAAGGAGGCAGTGCCATTACCTGAGGTTCAAGTCTCTCTCTGTGTCCCACTCTATCACCCTGGTGGCTCACTAAGTAGATCAGACTGGCCTCAAACACAAAGGCTCCACCTGCCCTAGTGCTGGGATTAAAGGCATGTGCCACCCTGCCTGGCTTTGCTGGATTTCTCAATTTCACCTGTTGGCCAAGGGCCTTTCTCTTACAACTTTTGCTGTTAGCTCCTTGAATTTCTTCTGTTCCTCTTTGTGTGTCTTCCCCATCCACTCCATGGCTGGGCATGTCCTGCTTTCCCCTCTCCCGATTATCATTAATCCTTTCCTGAACAGGACTGTTCTGACACACTAGGTAGAAAATGGTCATGGCTCTTCATGTGTCACACTCATTTACCATTCAACCTGAACCACAAGCACGCCTTAGAGCAACTTCACTGCTCTTGGGTTCCTAGGCAATGACTAAGGCACATGGGGCCTCTGACAACCCTTCAAGGCTCTCAGACCCAGGAAACCTGGCCTTTGCCCAGGTCACACACAAGGAACGGAGGCTTTTCTTTCATGTTAACAATGTACTATACAAAAGAATCGATAACAGCATTTCTCTTCAAACACTCAGTTCTACCGAACACTATAAAAAGCAATTCCAAATGCTTAGAAACCCTACGGTCTAAGCCTCTAGGAGTGATTATCTCAAGCACTGGGAAGAGATGAGGCAGCACAGAGCAGCAAAGCTCACATCCTCATTAGAGAATCAGGGTTATTTTGTATTGGAAGAATTGAGCAGGCAAAGGGAGTAATTGTATTTGCCATGCTTTTCCTCAGGACAGAGTTGCACAAGCTGGGCTAAAGCAGCCAGCTCTCAGCCTCTACAAGAAAAGAAGGAAATTTGGAACTGGAGTCAGTAGTAAAGGGAGGAGAAAAGGAAAGGGTTAGTTTGGGCTTGAAGTAACCAGGAGAACTGAAGGGCTTGGGGTATGTGCCACGGTGACTGCAAACCATGGGTAAGGCTCTGGATTTGACAAGACCCAGGATACCAGAATTCCATCCATCTCTGAACTCCCAATTAAGGCCAATGCTGGTTCACACCAATTTAGCTAATTATCAAAACATTAACATCCTTCCATACTAGAAAGATAGCACTGCCATGGACCCTTTAAGAACCCCCCAGGTGTCCTGGCCCTCAGGCCTCCTGTGTCCCCCAGTGAGGCGGGCAGCCTCAGGATTCCAGCAAGACTATGGCCACCACTTGTTCTGACTCTTGATACCTTCAAAACCATGTTATGCTTTTACCTCTTGTGCTTCAAAGTTCATGGCAAACCCGCTTAGAATGCCTCGTTGCCCACTGTTGGAAGCAACATCTTGATGCGGGAGATAAGATGGACAAAACGGGAGTGTCGCTCCTAGTCATCAGAAGGGGTCAAGGGTCCATCCACGTCAAAATGGCTAGGGCAGGACACGTAAGCCTCATCAATGATGTTCTGACCAGCCAAGAGTGGGTCACCGTTGGGCATGATATCATCAAGACTTATGTTGTTTCTGAAGACTAGGTGATATAGAGAGAGACATCAGGCCCTGATCCAACTTAGAAGCTTCCAACTCTAGCAGGAAAGGCACAACCTGGGGCTGAAGGGGCTCTTGGGAAATGGCAGAGCAAGGTGGGATAGGGGAGACACTTGAATTTCCTAACAAAAGGGATCACCAGAAAATGAATGAGGAACTTGGAGCTCACTTTTTGTTAATGGGTGAGAAAGATCACTTACTTTCCATATCCACTGTGCTCAACTGCTGCAAATCATCAGGCAGCTCTGGCTCAGGCCTGGGGTTTGACTCCAGCATCACTTGTGGAGTCGCACACAGCTCTGTGCCCAAATCCAGCCCTGACTCCAGCAGGGTCTGTAACTCCAGGTCTTTTTCTAACTCCATCACTGACATGGGCTCTGGATCCAGCTCTAGATCTGGTTTAAGCTCCAGAGGCTGCTGCAGCTCGTCCACCTGTCTAGGTATACCAGGACAGAAAATGGGACCAGATTCAGTGGGTGAAATAAAGTGAGGATCACAGAGCAAGCAGGGCTACTTATCTAGTCTGAGAAGGTGACAGAGAGCTAGGTGCCTTGCTCACACCTTTAACCCAGCACTCTGAAAGTGGAGGCAGGCGAAGCTCTTTGAGTTTGAGACCAGTCTGGTCTATGTACTGAGACCCCCGGCCTTGGGGTGGGGGTTCAGAAGATTCGTAAAGACCATGGGCCTTATAATCAAGATTTTAGGAGACAGGGTCTCATGTAGTCCAGGCTGGCCTTTAAATCTCTACATAGCCAAGGCTACACAGGAACTTTTGTTCCTTCTGCCCTCTACCTCCCAAGTGCTGGAATTAGAGGCACACATTACCACATCTGGCCTTGAAATCATGCTTCTCAGAGTTTCAATCCTCTCATTTACTCATTAAGTAGATCTCAGATTATCATTTACAGTTTTTTTTAAATTTATTTTTACTTTCTGTGTGCAAGTCTTTTGCTGTGTGTGTAGTGAACCACGTGTATATGTGTGGAGGGCAGAAGAGAGCATCAGATCACCTGGAACTGGAGTTATGAATGATTGTAAACCACCTTGTGGGCACCCAGTACTGAACCCAGGTGTTATGCAAGATCAGCTAACTTCTCTTAACTGCTGAACCATCTCTCTAGCCTCCCAGACTATTACTTAAATGGGAACAATGATGTGTAAAAATTTGTGAGAGGCAACAGGATGGTTAAAAGCGGTATTCTAGATTTGATTTATACATTCAATACAGTTTCTAGCAAATGTCACTCTTCCCAGAAAGAGAAGTAACAAACTTTATTGCAAAAGCCCTTAGTACAACTGGAGGCTGGGCATAGTGATGCACGCCGCCAAGTCCAACCCTTGGAGGGAAAGGCAGGAGAATCAGGGGTCAAAAGCCAGCAATAGCCATATAGTGTGTTTGAGGTATACATGAGACCTTGTTTCAAAACAACAGCTAACATAATAAATTAATACTAAGATACAGTGTCCAAAATAGCATTGTACCAACATAAAACTCTAGACACATGGGCAAATAAAACAGAAGATAGGCCCAGAAAATAAATCCATTAATCTAAAGCCAGCTAATTTTTGAAAGAGGTGACAAAAATATAGGAGAAATAAAGCACAGCCTCTTCAATAAACTGGACATCCATTTGAAGAAGAATGAAATTAGATTTATATCTTTTACTACATACAAAAATCATGGAACCAGAAAAATGCCTGAGCAGATAAAGGCAACTGCTACCAAACCTAAACCAAACCAATCCCATGACCCTCATGATAGAAAGAAGAAACCAGCTCTTGCAAATTGTCACTGACCTCCATACCTGTGTTGTGGTTTGCATGTACATGTGCACACACACATGTACAAAAATAAATATGATGTAAAAATCAACACGGGGCCTGAGCGAAGGCTCAGCCATTGAAAGTGCATACTATGTAGCAACAGCAGGAGGACAAGCACAATAAGAATGCTCTCAGCACCCACGAGAGATGGCTCCTGAGTGCCTGTAACTCCAGCTCCGGGACTCCAGTCCTCCAGTGGAGGACTCTGGTTCCACAGGGCTTATACTCATACACATACACCACATGCACACATGCACATAATTTAAAATAATAAAAATAAATCTTTTATTTTTTTCAAGATAGGGTTTCTCCATGCAGTCCTGGCTATACTGGGACTCTCTTTGTAGGCCAGCCTGGCCTCAAACTCACAGAGATCTGCCTTCTTCTGCCTCCTGAGTGCTAGGATGAAAGATGTGTACCACCACAGCTTGGCTATAAAAAAAAAAATCTTAAGCATGGTGTTGGTATAATGTTCTTTTGAAATATATACACCTCACCCTTGTTCATTCAAATGCTGATTTCTCTCCCCCATTCTCTGGTTTCAATCCAGACATTGCATTGTGATACTTACTCTAAGCATCACCTGTCTCAACTTTGTGTAAACATGCCAAAATAAAACAACCAGTCACAATGTTGAGCAATGGAAAGGAAGCAGGAAGAGAGGGAGGAGCCAGAGGAGAGGAAGGTGTGGGAGGCAGAGGAGGGGGAGAATGGGAGGAGTGAAGCTGGGAGACAGAGGCAGGAGGAGAGTTCTTGGAACGACATGGAGAAATAAACCTGAACCGGACTTCAGATATCACTAAAAACAAGTACAATGTGGGAAATCTAAACGTTAGGAAACTATGAGGGCTTGGAGGTTTAGAATGTAAATCCCGGTCTCTATGTGGTGATTTGGTTATACGGCTGTTTAGGATTAACAGCAGCGTTACTAAAAAAATATATCAGTAGTAAATATTAATCAACACCTACAGTATGGCATGATGGTGCACACTTTTAATCTCAGCACTCAGGAGACAGAGGCAGGCAGATCTCTGTGACTTTGAGCCAGCCTGGTCTACAAAGCAAGTTCCAAGAAAGCTAGAGCTACACAGAGAAATTCTGTCTCCGGAAAAAAAAAATCAACACAAAAGAATCAAAGACCTAAATATAAAACTTGAAATTATATATTAAAGAAAACCTCAGGGCTGGAGAGATGGCTCAGTGGCTAAAAGAGAGTATGGCTCTTGCAGAGAACCAGAGTTCAGTTCCCAGCACTTATACTGGAAAAGTCACAATTGCCTGAAACTGCAGATTCTGCAATAGGAAACCTCTTCCACACACCACCCACGCAGATACATATGTATAATTAAAAATGAAATAAATCTCAAAAGGAAAAAAACCTTGAAACACAACATAATCCTGAAGGCATACAAAATAAAAGCAAAAATAGACCAAATGCAGTTAAATCAAACTAAGAATGGTCATAGCAAAAGCAACAATCTGCCAAGTTAACAAACAACTTGCAAGTAGGAAATAATACTTATATAAACTATTCACTCAACGAGGGATTAATACCCAGGAGTTGTAAGGAACTGAAAACTCAATAGTAGAAAGGCAAATAAGGCACTGGATTGGTGGCTCAGTGGTTAGGGTACTGGATTGGTGGCTCAGTGGTCAGGGGTACTGGATTGATGGCTCAGTGGTCAGGGGTACTGGATTGATGGCTCAGTGGTCAGGGGTACTGGATTGATGGCTCAGTGGTCAGGGTACTGGATTGATGGCTCAGTGGTTAGGGGTACTGGATTGATGGCTCAGTGGTTAGGGTACTGGATTGATGGCTCAGTGGTTAGGCTACTGGCTGCTCTGGCAGAGGACTGGGGTTTGGTTCCCAGCGCCTGCATGGAGGCTCATGTCTTCTCCAACTCCAGTTCCAGAGGACCTGACACCCTCCTCTTCTGGCCTCTGCGGGCACTGAACACATGTGGTGCACAGGCGTGGAGACAAACACACAAGTAAAAATGAATATAGCTTTGAAAAGTAAATAATCTCAATTACAAATGGGCCAAAGACCTATTGTTTTTCCTTGAGACAGGGTTTCATTATGTAGCCCAGGCTGGCCTCAAATGCTCAGTCCCCTGCCTCATTCTCCCGTGTGCTGGGATTACAGGCACGTGACACCACACCTGGCTTGGGCTGGAGATCTGCACAGACATTTCTCAAAAGAAGATACACAAATGACCTATGAAAAAAGAATGTTTAACTTGTCATTAGGGAAGTGTAAATCAAATCCACAATGTGTGGTGGTGCATGCCTCCAATCCCAACACTTGGGAGGCAGAGGCAGAAGGAGCTCTGTGAATTTGAGGTCAGCCTCGTTTACAGAGTGAGCCAGAGCTGTTACACAGAGAAACCCTATCTCTGAAAAACCAAAACCAAACCAAACCAATAAAAACAAACCAACACAAAAACCAAAACGAACCAAAAATGTCAGGTGCCTATGAAACCCCAGCAGGAAGAGTGCCACAGGCTCGAGGCTAGTAAGGAGTTGATGATGAGCTTCAGACAAGCCTGGGCCTCAGAAACAAACAGACAAAAGACACAAAATAGAAGGGGGAAGGTGTAAACTGGGCACCACGGTGCATACCTGTAACCCCAGTACTCAGAGAGCAGAGGCAGGGGGATCGCTGTGAGTTCAAGGCCAGCCTGGTCTACAAAGCGAGTCCAGGACAGCCAAGGCTGCACAGAGAAACCCTGTCTTGAAAAACAAAACAACAACAACAACAACAACAAACAGGAGAGGGGACGCAGGGTGGTGTAATCCCAGCACTTGGGAGGAAGGAAGACCAGCTTCAGCTACATGAGACCTCGCCTCAAACAGAGGGGCGGGTTGAAAAGATGGCTCAGCACCCAAGAGCAGTATTACTGCTTGTGTCAAGGTCCCAGCACCCCCATGGTGGCTCCCAGTCATCTGTAACCCCAGCGGCAGGAAATCTGACACCCTCTTCTGGTTTCCACAGGTACCAGACACAAAAGTGGTACACAGACACACATGAAGGCAAAACACTTATACACACAATTAAAAAGTTTAACAATAAGCCGGACATTGGTGCTGCAAGTCTTTAATCCCAGCACTCAAGAGGCAGAGACGGGATCTCTGTAAATTTAAGGCCAGTTTGGTCTATAGAAAGAGTTCCAGGACAGTCAGGGCTATGCAGAGAAACCCTGTGTTGGGAAAAAAAAAATCAGGCACAGTGGCACACACCTTTAATTCCAGCACCTGAGACGCAGAGACAGTAGGATCTCTGTGAGTTCAAGGCCAGCCTGGTCTACCTATTCTGTTACAGGCCAACAGGAACTCTGTCTCAAACAGAACAACAATAAAACAAACCAATCAACTAATTGATCAGTCAGTAAATGAATGAATGATCTGACAGACCTAGGTCATTCACTAGCCATGTATGTTCTATTATGCTACTTCATCACACTGAAACTGCTTCTTTAGCTCAACCATCACAGGACTCCGCAAAACCAGAAAACACACAAAACATTTAGTCCAATACCCAGCAAAACTACACTTTCAATAAGTATGACCACCATTGCTATTACCTACCCCAGGGGGTCCACACAGGATTTAACACACTTTCTTTTAGAAAATCTGTCTGTCAGTTTGTCCCATTAACAAGAGAGGTTATGATCAATACTATCAGGAAACTCAGATGGAGACAGCAGAAAAGATGGCAGTGGAAAACCGTAAGAGAGGAGTGATTCCAAGGGGAAAAAACCCTAGAAGTTGGTGGGTCAGGGAGAGGTGAGGGAGGGATTAAAATCCAGCTGGAGCTCTGTTAGTGAAGGGTTTGTGTCTCACCTGTTAGAGATCACGATGAGCCTATGTTTCAGGTATTTCCTCCGTTCTTCAAAGTTAACTGTGGGGACACAGACGGGGTGGGGTTGGAGATCAATGTGTTGGACAAACAGGTCAGAGTTTCCCTAGTATAAGATGGCCCAGGAGGGGCTGGACAGATGTCTCAACAGTTAGGAGTGCTTGGCTTCTAGAGGTCCTGAGTTCAATTCCCAGGAACCACATGGTGGCTCACAAACATCTATAATGTGATTTGGTGCCCTCTTCTGGCGTGCAGGTGTACATAAAACAAAACAAGACAAGACAAGACAAGACAAGACAAGACAAGACAAGACAAGACAAGACAAGACAAGACAAGACAAGACAAGACGGTCTGGGCAAGTGCAACCCCTCCTCCCCCATGAAGGAGCATGCTGGACAAATGTACCCTGTGTGTGCCCTGCATGCGAAAGGAGGTAGCTGGATGTCTGAGACCCTTTCATTCTAAGAGGGATGGGTGTCAGTGACTCCAACCTTTTTCCTGGTAGTAGCTCCCGAAAGCTTCATCTCGAGGGATTCTGGGATAGAGGAAGCGCAGCGGGTTCTCAGGGATGTTCTCTTCTGCAAGAACCTGGTAGTGGCGGATGATTTCTGTCAGCGGGAGCGACTGCAGCACTTCCTTTGTGTAAGGCTGCACGGAGTAGATGCACACTTTATCTGCACAACAGAGAAACAGATAACAGCGGTGAGACTAGCCCTGGATTCCCTGCCCTCGGTGCCCAGCCCGAAACAAGGCTCGCAGAAGCCAAGGGCAGGCAAAGGGTGAGAAGTGAGAGGGCCGTGGGGGCCTGGCAGAAGGCAGAGGGCGTGGGGAGGGGTGGCTGACCATCATCCTGGTGCTCCACCCAAGAGCATGTGATGCCCCCTTCTGAAGTTTCACTGAAGCGCAGTAGAAAGGTGCCAGAGACTGTCTTCTTCAGCAGTCGGCGTTCCTGGCTACGGCTCAAGAATCCCATGATGAGCCTGGAGCAGACAAAGCCATCGTAAGATCCCAGGGTCTGGGTCCAACTTGTACAGAAGTGGGAACTGTTTGACTTTGTTTCTGCAACTTACAAACTTTTAAAAATATTTATTTATTTGTTTACAGTGTTCTGCCTGCATGTACACCTGCATGCCCGAAAAGGAGACACCAGATCTCATTATAGATGGTTGTGAGCCACCATGTGGGTGCTGGGAATTGAACTCAGGACCTTTGGAAGAACAGCCAGTGCTCCTAACCTCTGAGCCTCCTCTGCAGCCTACTTATAGACCTTTTCATATTAATCCAATCATGTAACTTTGGTGGCAACACTCCTGCTCTCAAGGCTTGGGGAAGTGTGAGGAAGTAGTGAGGACACACTGATGAGGGGTGATGGCTCAGCAGCTGGAGGTGCCTGTCACCAGCCTGACCACCCGAGTTCACTCTCTAGGACCTACATGGTGAGGACATGGGAGAGAACTACCCCTGTGAGCTATCCTCTGTCCTCCACATGACACACGCACACAAAATAAATACATAAAAATATAACAGAGCTGAGCCTTTAGTCCTAGCACTTGGGAGGCAGAGGCAAGCTGATGTATGAGTTTGAGGCCAATGTGGTTTACATTGAAAGTTCCAGGACAGGCAGAAAGAGTTACATTATATAGAGACACTGTGGGTGCGTGCGTGCGTTCATGCGTGCATGTGTGTAAAATAACATGCGCAGGTGCTACAAGGCCAGGGTGTGTATTCCCAACTCTGTTCACTGAGCAAGTTCCTAATTTATTTAAGGCTGGATTTCCTGATGGGACTGACACAGGACGCTGTGTGGTTGTAAGGACAACATGAGCACACCCAGCAGCGTATGCTAAATATTCGCTGTTACTAGTGGGGACTTGTACCGGTTTTTGGGTGCCACCACAGGGGGTATGGAGCCCACTCCTAAGCCTCGCTGGGGAAGACATGCAAGGGCTGAGCAAGGCCTTACCCAGCATTCCAGAGCTCTCTCAGGTGGTCATGGACCAGTTCCAGAATCTTGTCCAGCCATGTCCAGAATGGGATCTTGCCAGGGGGGCTCTCTCTCTGGAGGAGGGATGCAAATGTGGGAAGGGATGTGGAGCTGCTCTTGGTGTGGGACAGGGGACTGGAGGGACCCAAGCTGCAGGGAGTTACCTTACTAAAGTCTACCCAGGACAACAACGCATCTTCCATCTTGCAGTTCTTTCCTGTGGGCCAGAGTCACAGTGTTTGGATGACTGAAGGAGGCCAAGGCTGGGGCAGATGGTCAAGGATAGGACACGGGGTAGGGGCAAGCTAAGGGCAGGGAAAGGCGGAGAGGAAAGAAGACTGTACCAAACAGCTTGTTCCTCAGCATGCCCAGCTGCTCAGAATTGAGACCTCGGCCAACATAGGAGGAGAACTGCCAGCTAAGCACAGGCGCCAGCACGCTCCAGGGGGCTTTCGGAGCTTGGCAGAAGAACTGCTGGTTCTGGGGTGGGGGAGGGTGAGACAGCTTGGAAGCAGCCCTTCCCCACAAGACTCCACTCCTTTCTACCCGACCCTGTTGGCCTCATCCTCCTACCTCGGGAGTTGAGTTGAGCATGTTGAACCAGAGAATGGAGGCCCAGGCAATGGACAGCTGGTTCATGTTAGAAATGATCACTACAGGGAGAGTGTCCGTCTGGGAAAGAGACAGTAGTCATGGTGGAGAACGGGATGTTTCTTTTCGTTTTAAAGATTATGTACAGTGTTCTGCATGCATGTGCACCTTCACATCAGAAGAGGCACCAGACCTCATTATAGATGAGCTATGAGCTACTCTTATAGTTAGCTGTGAGCCACAATGAGGTCGCTGCAAATTGAACTCAGGACCTGTAGAAGAGCAGCCAGGGCTATTAACCTCTGAGCCATCTCTTAGGCCCCAACACGTTTGCAGCTGCAGACAGCTCCCTCGGGGCACAGGTGCCGTCCCACCCCAAGACATCTCCGTAGCTGCTCTGTGTGCTGCCCCCTTCCCTCTCTTCCTCACCTTCAGGTCCATCTTCAGACCCTGGTACATGTATTTCACCACGAAGGTGACAACGTGTAGCTCCTCCGTCACCGGCAGTGGCCCCTGGAGAGTCACCGTGGTCAGAGCTGCCCCAGGCGAGTGGCCGGCCTCAGCTCTGCCCGGGTCAGTCAGTGGCCTCACCTTATTACTTCCCTTTCCTGATCCTGAGGAGCGCTGCTCCACCAGCGTCTGTGAATTCAGGAGAAACACAGTGCCAGGGTGGGGACCAAGGGGCCAAGACCTGGAAATATTCCACCTCCTGCTCCTTTGGATTAGATACTAATTCTGTTAACCATTCTTACCAGGAAGCCAAAGTCCCAAATTAAGCCTTGTCTCTGGCCCTTGTCAGGGGTCAAGGTTTTTTGGTTTGAGGTCAGAATGTTGAACTTCCGGAAGCTGCTCCAGGGAGAAGATATATGGAGACATGGGGCAGAGTTAGTGTGTGTCCTGTCTCTCTCTTTCCTTCCTTCCTTCTTTAAGATAAGATTTCACTATGCAGCCCACACTGGCCTTGTGTTTCCAGGATCCTAAGTCCTGAAATTTCAGGTGTGTTCCACCATGCCATGCTGACATGGTGGAAGGAGAGAACAGACTCCTTTTAGTTGTCCTCTGACCTACACAGACTTTCATACTTTTCTCTTTATCATGCATGTGTATACCCTCTCTCTTACATTAAGTAAAATGTAAACAAAAAATATAACTTAGCAGGAAAAGAAAAATTTCACTTCATTTCAGACTTCCCCCTCTCCCTTGATTGCCACCCCCCATCTCCTTTCTCCCTTGAACCCCCACAGGTGTGACACGTGTGGTTGAGTTGGTCATACATGCAGTGTGCTTGTCTTCATCAGGTACCTACCCTGGTAACTCTGAATTCCTGAAAAGAAAGAGAAAAACAAATCACTGGAAGGTAAGAGTGTTAGGGATTTGGTCTTGGTGATCAGACAGACCTAGGTTCAAACTGCCTCCTAGAGCTCACCAGTCACATGGAGGAATGACCTGGCAGAAGAGAGACGCTCTCTGACTTCATGTCCATATTGGCAATACCTGCCTGGTGGAGTGTGAGAGGTGCTGCTTGGTGCCTAGTATGTGCTTAGCGGGAGGGAAGTGTGTTTACATCTGTAAGGTGGGATGGATGCACAGAAGGCAGCCTGAGGGCCTCTGTGTACTTCTCTGCCACCAGCCCCTGCCTACTGGCTATCTTAGTCAGCTGCCCCCACTTACCTGTCAATGAAGACTTCTGCTCTGAGTGACTCATTGCCCTCCTGGAGTCTCACCAGCAGTCTGGGGAAACAGATGATTGGATACAGTGGTCAATCTCAAATTCTTGATAGGGCCAGATGTGCAGAAAAAGGGGCGGGGAGATTAGAACCAGGCAGTGGTGGCACACCCCTTTAACCCAGCATTCAGGGAGGCAGAGAAAGGAGGACCTCTACGAGCTCAAGGCCAGCCTGGTCTACAGTGTAAGTTCCAGGACAGCCAAGACTACAAAGAGAAACCCTGTCTTGAAAAACCAAAAAAAAAAAAAAAAAAAAAAGACAAAAAGAAAAAAAAAAAAGAAAAGAAAAAGGATGAGAGGGGTCAAGAGAAGAAGGTAAACTTAAGGGAAAGAATTCTTCATGAGCAAAAGGACCTCAGAAATGGCAGCGTAGGGAAAGTGAGGCAGGGGCTGGCAAATGCAACCTTGTTCGCACAGTGAACTTGCTTCCAGTCTTCAGGATGAGGGGGCGGTGGAGAGTCTGGGGCATGCAGGGCTGGGTCTCTACCACAAAGGACCTAAGGAGAGAGGGCAGGAGGGAGGGTAAAAGCTCAGTGTCCGTAAAGCTCCTCATGTTTCTTTTTTTTCAAACTCTGACACAGACCCACCCAGTCCACCAGACCTTTGGAGCAGGCGCTGTAGCAACTCTGTGACTTGGGCATTCTGCAGGTCCACCCCTTTGCTAAACATGTCACCTTCATACTTCAGCATGTGACTCATTTCCTTCAGCTGTTTCAGCAGCTGCCGAAGGTGGAACAAGAGTTTTGCTCCAGCTGTCACCCTGGGTGGCAGAGTACGGGAGACAGAACGTGTGAGTTTCTTGGGTCCCATTGTGATTCTGAGTGTTCTCTACTCAGTTATGTGCAGAGCTGGGAACCCAGAGCCAGGGCTGCTCCTGCACCCTGTGACGGTTGAGGTAGGAAGGCTGAGAGTTCAAGGCCAGCTTGGGTTACCTAATGCCATCCGGCCTCAAAAATAAATAAGTAAACGTAAGGGTTAGTGATGTATCTCACTTGGTAGAACAAGCACAAAGCCCTAGATTTGATCCCCCGTTCTTACGCTCAGGAGGAGGCATGAAGATCAGAAGTTCATCTTCAGCTAGGCCAGCCTGGGACACATGAGACCCTGTCACAAACAAACAGAACCCAGGAAGC
This sequence comes from Pachyuromys duprasi, assembly GCA_028658305.1. Lineage (NCBI taxonomy): Eukaryota > Metazoa > Chordata > Mammalia > Rodentia > Muridae > Pachyuromys > Pachyuromys duprasi. Next base: position 22,433 of record CM053748.1, on the reverse strand, counting down.
ATATGGCAGAGTATTCAAAACAATTTTTACTCTCAAAGATTCAACTCAAAACCACTTCGATACACAAAGAGAATAAAAGTTTTATTAACATAATGATCTTTATTTTGTAAAGCCCATCTTTCTCTACTGTTCTACACCTCTCTTTTGAGACATTCTCTCTTACTGGACCTCACCATTTTGCCTAAGAGTCTGGTCAGCAAACCCTGAGTATCCACTTATTTCTGCCCATCTGGTTTTGGGGTTTCGGTTACATGGTATTGTGCCCACTGATTTTTTTTAACATTCACTTATTTTTTATTTTATGTGCACCTTTATTTTGCCTGTATGCATGTCTGTGTGAGGGTGTCATATTCCCTGGAACTGGAGTTATGGATGGCCATGTGGGTGCTGGGAATTCAACCTTGGTCCTTTGGAAAAACAGCTGATGTTCTTAACCTGTAAGCCATCTCTCTAGCGCCTAACCCAGTTTTTATGTTCATGTTGGGAATCTGAACTCAGGCCCTGTGCTCACTTAGCAAGCATGTTCCTGACGAAGTCACTTCCCCAGACCTCTGTTGGAGGTATCCTGCTAGTTGAGGTTACAGTTCTTGCCTGGACCGGATAGCCATATAAGCTCAGCGCTAAAGGCAGAACTCCTTCCTCCTGGCAGGATCCCCGGCTCTCTGACAGACTTCCCTGGCCACACTTGATGTATGACACAGCTCCTGGCTAGCTTTCTCCTCCCTGCGCCTATATGTTAATTAAGCACTGACATTCTACGCTTATGATAGGAGCCTGCTGTATAATGCAAATCAAGCATCTTTGAAGTGCCTAGTTCCAACTAATTATGTACACCTATTCTTGGAGTCCCCCCCCCCCCAACTCCCCTATGGGCATACAGACTTTGTTCTCTAGTATTAAAGTTGAACTAGCCATCAACTGTTCCTGGGGTGTGTGATACCTGTATGGTTCTCACAGGCACGCTTCCCTTATTGTCCCCTGCCTTTCCTGACTTTGTGGGCTACTGGGAAGCAGCCCCCAGGTAGGAGGAAAATCAAAGTTTTTTTTAACTATGTGTCCCAGGCTAGCCTGAACTTCTGCTTCTCATGTCTTTGCCTCCCTGGCCCCCAGCACCATACTCAGTTCAGACCCTTCCAAAGCCTAAAACATGTGCTGACAGCCTTGGAGATGGCACAGTGGGCAGGTGTAAAAGTCATTTGTCAAGCAAGCCTGGCCATCTGAAAGAACTGAGTCCACAAGGTTGTCCTCTGACCTCCATACACATCCCGGAGCAAACGCATGCCTTCCCCATCATACAGACACAGTAATAGAAAAATTTAAAGTTTAAGAAACGGGGTCTGGAGAGATGGTTCAGCGGTTAAAAACACTGGCTGCTCTTCAAGAGAACCTAGGAACTGGGTACGGTGGCATTCACTTGTACTCCCAGCACTTGGGAGGCAGAGGCAGGTGGATCTCAATGAGTTCAAGGACAGCCTGGTCTACAAAGTGAGTCCAGGGCAGCCAGGCCTACATGGAGAAAAAAAAGAAAAAGAAGAACCTGGATTCCAGAGCTCACATTGCAGCTCACAATGGTCTGTTCCAGGGGACTCCAACACCCTCACACAGACATATATGCAGGCAAAACACCAATGCAAACAAAAATAAATACTTCATTAAGTGTTTTAGATCCTGAGACCTTGTCTCAAAGGCAGACAAAACAAAACAGAGGGTGGAGATGATGCTCATCGAGAGACCATGGCTGCGGATGAATCCACTGCTTTCCAAAGCAAAGACTGGACTCTGGTGTCCCTGAGTCATGAGGACAAATCATAGCAGAGTACAGCCACAGTCAAGCAGGAGAGCCGGCAGCATCCCTTGCGGCGTCCTGCCCTTCCGTTCTCCTTTTGTGCTGACAGTCAAACCCAGGGCCTCAGGGCCTCAGGAGAAGGACTCTACCACTGAGCCCCATCCAGCCCTTCGCTTGCTGTACCAACAACACAACATACTGATGCGACGCGTGTGTGCGTGCGGGTGGGAAAGACGCAGCTCCTCCTCCTACCACTGCTCTAGCTGCTCCAGCTGCAGCTCTGGCGGCGGGGCTCCGATGCAGGCCCTCTGCTGCTGGGCCTTCCACTCGTCCAGCTTGGGCAGCAGCAGGTCTACAAGGGTGGTCAGTCGGCCCACTAGTGCTTTGGAGGTGTCCAGGACCTCCTGGGAAGGAGAATGTGAGGGTTAAGTGCCACCCCCCACCATCCAGCTGATGTAGAGGACAAGGAAGTACCCCCAGAGTACCCCAACCCTCTCGCCCCCAGGTCCCTGCTGCCCAACCTGGGTTCGCCCTTCACCTTTCTCTTTTTGTCTACTTCATTGGCAGTTGTCTGTAGCTGCTGCAGCTGTTGGTTCTGATGTGTGTCCAGAGACGATGTCTTCTCTGAAAGGTAAAACCAAGAGTCAGACCACAGGCTCCTTCTGCCCGGGTCTCGGTAGAAAATTTTGGGTGGGGAGGAAGAGAGAACCGGGCAAAATACAGGCACATAGGGTTCCACAGGCAAACTCTGGACGGAGCAGGAAGGAGCCCACTCGACCTGTGAAGGCGGTTTTGTACACAAGCCCTCCATCACTCGGTAACTATTGCTCGGTTCTATCTTGAGTCCACCCTCCACATGCGCTAACCTCTGTCTCGCCTATGGACAGGACAACTGAGGCTGCCATGTCACTGGGGCACTCGGCTTCGTCCTCCTCCATTCTAGGTCCCCAAGATGGACCCTGTCTTCCTCCCACTTTGAGCGGACCTACTTTGATTGTAAACTGTGTATCTGAAGCTGAAGACATCATGCAGGTCTTTCAGTTGCCTGATGGATCTCACCAGCACCTGCAGAGATGAGCCATCAGTGAGGCAGCTTCAAAGGGTAGAAGAGCTGGGTCCTCTCCACCTGACACTGGCCACAGCCACTGACCTCAACCACATTCTGTAAATCCAGGATTCGGGAGTCGATCTCAAGTTGCTGACCCTCCACAGCTGCCTCAGGAGCTAGCCTGGCCTGCATCTGAAACAAAAGGTTTTGAACTCTCACTTTTGCTTTGCTTTTTTTTTTTTTTTTTTTTTTTTTTTCCTGTGTAGCCCTGGCTGTCCTGGACTCGCTCTGTAGACCAGGCTGGCCTTAAACTTAGAGATCCACCTGAGTGCTGAGATTAAAGGTGTGCTGTCCATCACTGCCACCACCCAAACTCTTGAGTTTTCAAGCTTAAAGTTGGGACCTGAAATTATGCTGTAGGATGTGGGGAGATCCTGGTCTGAGAGATGCTTCTGAATTGTCTCCATGCTGCCTTTCTATGCCATGAGCTTTTACTATCACCTTACCTGTTGAACCCTTTGAGCCTGATTTAGAATTCTTTTCTCTTCTAGAAGAAGATTAAAGATCATCTCAGCCAACTCCGTAGGGCCATTGGGTAAGGTCTAAGCAGGGAAAACAGAAAGATCAATCCCAGTTAACTATCTTAATGACCTGCTAATCCAGACCCTGCCATCAATGTCGCTAGTAGCTTTCCCCTTCGAGGTCCCTGGCGGCTCCTGCCTGTACCTAGACTCAGTATTTTACTCTGCCAGTGACGCTCCAAGTCTCGACTCCTCTCTCCAGACCTGCTCCCCCCCCTTTTGCATCTCTAGGACACACTCTGTACCCAACTCAAGGCGAGTCCCACTCTGTCGTCTCCTACCCTTCCAAGTACCTGAATGTCCCGGCTGAATTTCCGCAGGTTATGCTGTAACAGAAAGTAATCAGGGTCTGAGCTGTAGTGGTCCCACTGGTTCAGCTGGTCCATAATGTTGAAGTATAGCATGTTAGCCTTGGAATGATCACTTCCTAGTGCAGCTTCCCTCCTGAGGACCAGGCAGGACAAGGGCTTTAAAGTACAGCTGCTCTGAGATCTGCCATCCCTCCCACAATGTCTCTAGGACCTGTGGGCTCAAGAAGAACCACCTGAACTCCCGAAGCACTCACCAGTTCTGGTCTTCGATCCAGACAGCCAAATGCTGCCGGACATCCATTGGCAGGAAGCTTCTTGAGTAGAGCTGGTGCAGCTGGTCCAGAAATGGGAGGTCAAGGCCCTGTAGCATCTCCCACTGTGCCATCTGGACTCTGAGTGGAAAGGGTGTCAGTTCTCAAATGCACACTTTATTGAACCAAATCACCCACAGTCTCATGATATATTTATTTATTGTTTGATTTATGAAGCAAACAAACAAATCCAGGGTCTCACTCCATAACCAGAAAGCCTGGAAACTGCAGCAATCCTGCCCAGCCTCCTAAGTGCTAGGATTTACCGGTGAGCCACCAAATCTCACTGTGGTTTTTTGTTGTTGTTGTTGTTCTAATTTAAACTGTTTCAATTACACAGTTAAGAAATACATAAAAGGAGCCTGGCATAGTGGCCATACCTCGGGAAGCAGAGGCAGATGGATCTCTGTGAGTTCGAGGGCAGCTTGTTCTACAAAGCGAGTCCAGAAAAGCCAAGGTTACACAGAAAAACTTGTCTTGAAAAACAACAAAAACATACATGAAAGGATCTGGAGAGCTACCTCAGTGTTTAAGAGCGTTCGCTGTAGAGGACCAGAGTTTGATTCCTAGAGTCCACATGGTAATTCACAACCATTTAAACCCCAATTCTATGCATCTTTGTCATATGCATGATATATATGATCAATACTGAAAATTGCTTTGTGAAATGACGCGATCAATACTCCCATTGAATTTGACACTGAATTAAAAAGAACAATATTGGAACCCTCAAAAAAAAATAAACTCCAATTCTAAGAGATGTGATACCCTCTTTTGGCCTCTGAGGTTATCAGGCATTTAAGTGGTATGGCTAAATGCATGTGGTCTAAACTCATACACATAAGTTCTTTTTTGTTTTCTTTTTCGTTTTGTTTTTTGTTTTTCAAGACAGTTTCTCTGTGAAGCCTTGGCCTTCCTGAAACTCACTCTGTAGACCATGCTGGCTTTCAACTCACAGAAATCCACCTGTTTCTGCTTCCCGAGCGCTAGGATTAAAAGCATGGGCTACCACCACCCAGCTAGACTGTAACATTTTTATGATTTCTGTCAATACCTGGTTTTTTAGTGAATTACCAAATTTATGAAGACCCAGAAATTTCACACAAAACTGCCGCAAGGCAGGCAGTGCCCTGTGTGTTTCCCCCCACATTTTTCCTTCTCATTGCCATCGCTCATCTAGTGTGGGAATTAAAACTTATTCACCTGCTCCCATCAGTCTGCCACAGGAAGCCTCTCTGATGGCAATCTACAAGTACAGCAGAATATCACTAGGAATCACTTCACGGAATTTTTATTTTATTTTAGGCAGATGTCAGGGAACCCTGGAGAAAAGGGGAAGAAGGAGGGGGGTTGCGGACACCAGGAGCTCAAGGCGCTCACAGAGACTGAAGGGTCTGTGCAGGCCCTCTGCAAAGCAAAACAAAACAAGAAAACAGCTTTGGTTGTTAGCTTGGGGTTTTGTGGGACCCTAACAGGGAGTGGGGTGTGCCTCTGTCTCTCTTGCCTGCCCTTGGGACTCTTCTCTTCCTGCTGGGTTGCTTTGTCCAACCTTGATGTGAGGGTTTATGCCTTGTCTTATTAAATCCTGTTATGCAATGTTCAGCTGAGATTACCGGGAGGCCTTTTTGGACAGGAAACAGAAGAGCAGTGGGGGCAGGGGGAGGGAATGGGCTGGGTGGGGGTAGGGAGGATGTGGTCAGGATTTTACTGTGAGAGAAGAATAAACGATCAGGAGAAACGGGACTGGAGGGATGGCTCAATGCTTGAGAGTACTGACGCTCTTTCATCGGACCTGGGTTCTATTTCCCCGCACCCACACGGTGGCTCACAATCATCTAACTCCCAGTCCCAGGACACCTGATGTCCTCTTCTGGCCAACTCAGGCACTGCACGCACGTAGTAAGACGAAGCAAGCATGCTAATTAAATAAGCAGCAAACAAGTAAACAGACAGCAGAGCATGGGTTAGAGCTTTGGCTTATGACAAGGAACAAATGCTGCACATCCCAGGCTTCAGGGTTGCGGAGAAGTTTCGGAAGGAAGCGATGGGGTTGAGGAGTAGAGCTATGCAGGGGTGTAACAGCCCGAAAGGTGTTCCGCTTCAGCCAGACATGAAGAGCCCTGTCTAGAGGGGCACCCCCGGCCCGCGAACCCTTCCGGGGCCTGTACCTTCTGAGGGCCCAGGGGCTCCCGCTGCAACTTCCAGCCCTCCGAGCGGCTCGGGAAGCGGCGTCTCACCCCGCCCCGACCTCGGCGGACCCAGGCCGCGGGCGGCAGACGGACAGCCCCGCTGTGAACGCCGGCGCTCGCCGTTCCGGGCTCTCCAGGGCGCCCGGCGTCTCGGCCACGCCCTTCCCCCACGGGACACTCTCATTGGCTGAGACATAGCCCCGCCCCCTCTGGGCAGGACAGGAGGCGTGAAGCCACACCCCCGACTTCAGTGATTGGCGGAGAGGCTCACACCAGCGCCGCCCCCGCGCCCGGGAGGGGCGGAGCCCAGTTAAAGTCAAAACCAAGCGCTCAAGCTGCCGGCTTTCCCCGAACCTGCCGTCCTAGGGAGAGGAAACGAAACTGGAGCGTGTGGAGGCTCCGAGAGCTCCTTGGAAGGGGAGGAACCTGCATTTCGACACTTTAGGATAGGGAGGGAAGAGCGGAAGTAGGCACTTTCGATATTAATGATAAATACTATGGGTTCGTGGCGTCACTTTTTAATTTCTGTAACCTCTTGTTCAAGTGAAAATTCGCGATTCCCACATTAGAAATGTGAAAACTGAGACTCAAGAAGGAAATTGCTGGCAAGTGATAACAATACCCTGAACCCATCCTTCCACCCCCCACCCACGCACGTAGACTCCTCTTGTCAGCATTTTCCGTTTATTGGTCATGCTGCTGCTATTTCTTTTTTTTTCCAAAATTTGAATAAGCATATTTTATTTTATTTTAAAATGTAATTTATTTTTATATCAATCACAGGTTAGGTACTTTGCATCCCCGGCGTAGCCCCCTCCCTCATCTCCTCCCCGCCTCCTCCCTCCCTCATCTCCTCCCCGCCCCCTCCCTCATCTCCTCCCTGCCTCCTCAAGTCCACCTACCGGGAGGATCTCCTCCCCTTTCATCCGACCCCAGTTCATCCTGTCTCCTCAGGGCTGGCTGCAATGTCCTCCCCTGGGATCTAGCCAGGCTGTTACTCCCTGGCTTGTATGGGGGAGGGTCGAAGAGCCAGCCATCGAGTTCATGACTGAAACAGTCCCTGTTCCCCTCACTAGGGTCTTCAGTTGGACACCGAGCTACCATGGGCCACTTCTGAGCGGGGGTTCCAGGCCATATCCATATATGGTCCTTGGTTGGAGAAACTGTCTCATATAAGACCCCTGTGCCCTGCTCAGTTTGGTCTTTGTGGAGCTCTTGTTCTCCCCAAGTCTTACTAACTTCCCCTATTTTTATTATTACT
>CM053748.1:0-14846 GCA_028658305.1 Pachyuromys duprasi | reverse complement strand
CTGGTATGCTCCTGTCCTGTTGCTTGTTTTATCCTCCACTCAATGTCCATCCCATTTGTTCATCTAAACGAGCATTGATCATACCAACCTGGGTCCTCCTTATATGTCCTCTCTAGGTGTGTAAATTTCAGCTTGACCTTCCTAACCTATAGGTCCATATAAGTGAGTATATACCATATGTTTCTTTCTGCTTTTGGGATACCTCACTCAGGATGATCGTTGCTATTTCTTGTATGCCAAGTCACCATAGTTCTTGAGTAAGGGCTGCCCCCAGTAAGAGTCTGTACTTTGAACTTCTGGCACCATAGTAGCCATGGTCATTTCTTCCACGGCACTGCTATCTGAGGTGCCATCTAGTGTTCTTTTTGGCTGAGGGGTGCTCGCCTCTTTCTCATCATAATAATGTTGGATCAGCCGCTGAACCCCAGCCTTCATTGCTGGTTTAAGAGCAGCAATGATTACCACACCAGCCGGTCCCCCTGACGTACCCACCATGGCCATCAAAAGGTCATAACCCAGATCTATGGCCCCATCCTGGCCTCGCTCCTTGGCCTTGTCAGGGCAATTCCGAACGGCGTAATACAAAGCCGTGCCTAGGTTGTAGTAGGTCCCCACCGCAGGCAGCAGCCCAACCACATCGTGCACGCTCTGTTCCTGCTCATCCTCACAGTCCGGCTGAGAAAGGGAGCGCTGGACCCTCTTCAGACCCGGCTGCTCCCAGGCTAGGCGCTGTAGAGCTGAGGACAGGGCATCCACTGACACCTTCCAGTCCGCGTGTCCATCTTTCTGGAGCTTTTGAAGATGGCGGATGAGGGCTTCCGTAGCCGCCACACCTCCCAGACGGTAAAGCTGACGCTGCAGAGCCCGGGCCTCAGCCTGGCAGCCAGCTTCCTCGAGAGCGTTCCTCAGAGCCAGGCCTACCAGGAACTTGGGGAGAGGGGGAATGTGAGTGAAGCCAGGCAGGGACTTTGGGAGCAGGACCTGGCAGGAGAAGGGGTCTGAGGAGGGCAGTTGGTTTCCCAACTCCGAGGGAAGCGGCATGGTGGAGACACTTGTTGGCTCTCTGTCTGAAATGGCTTCCACAGGACACAGCAGGTGACAGCAAAGTAGCTGAATAGACATTACAATGAGTCTATGAATGAGGCTCTGCATGTCTGGAACAGAGTGCCCTGGAAAAAGGCAGAACCCCAAAATATACAAACCATTTTCCTGAAGGTTTATAGTCTGAAAAGAGCCCAAGATTCAGGGAACCCCCTCATCCATCCATACTTTTGTTCTCTTTAGCAAAGGGATAGAATACGGGAAATGTAACACAACTTTTCCTTGGTCTCTGCCATTTCCAGGTCTCAGGAACCTCCTTGTTTTATGCCCACCCACTCAGGGGGAACCAATTACCATATAGTCGTATCATTGAGAAGTGAGAGTCCTCAGGCAGGCTTGGTAGCTCCTCAATCCTCCTTTTCTGCCCAGTTCTCTGTCTCACGAACAGAAGAGATATTTGGGGCCCGCTGAGGTGGAAGGGGCGGGACTGATAAACTAGAGCAAACTCCAGCTCCTATGGTGCAGATGAGGCTCCAGTGTTGACATTGGCCAGGGCCTTTGCAAGTAAACCAGGACAGAAAGGTTCTACAGTGCAACTTGCCACTTTAATGAGAGGGCATTGGTCACTTGGTCTTAATGTAGAACACGGACAGAATCTATGCAGGTGAGCTTGGGGAGGACTTCCACACACAGGCTGCTTGGATGTGTTGATACTCACCAGATGGTCTTTGGAGACTTTAATCCCACTGGAACTTCTCCACCTACATTCTTTTTTATTTTTCTTATTTTTTGTAAGCATTTGTTATGTGCATGAGTGTTTTTCCAGGGTGTATGTAAGTGCACTGCAAATGTACAGTGCCCAAGGAGGCTAGAAGAGGGTGATGGAGTCCCTGGAACTGGAGTTACAGATGGTTGTGAGCTGCTGTGTGGATGTTGGGAACTGAACCTGGATCCTCTGCAAGAGCAGTAAGTTCTCTTAACCAATGACCCATCTCTCCAGCCATTTCGCTTATTTTTAAAAGTTATGGGACCAGCCAGGTGGTGGTGGTGCATACCCTTAATGACAGCACATGAGAGGCAGAAGCAGATGGATCTCTGGGTTTGAGGCCAGCCTGGTCTACAAAGCAAGTTCCAGGATAGCCAGGGCTACAGTGAGAAACAAACAGAAAGTTGTGGGACTACTCAACAAGAAGGCAATCATGTTTGATATTGGAAACCTAGCCAATTACCTAGGGCTAGTAAAGTACAGATCTTGAAGGAAAAATCTATAAGCAGTTACTTTACTAACAGCGTAATCCCTAACTGCATTCCAAATATTTATCTTTATACCCACTGGTAACTGTAGTCCTCATCCCTCATCAAGGAAACTTCTCTTTGCAACAGATGGAGACCATTACAGAAAATTGCAATCAGTCAAGACACAGAGTTGTGGAGCCCAGTCTCCAACTCAGGGAACACTGTGAAACAGTGGATGGAAGAGCCAGAGGATCAGGTTGTTTGCTGCGAGACTGTGTCTTCTAGAGATCTCAGAAGCTGTGCTTGTGAGGTCCTCCCGATACGACTGCCTAAGCAGGACTGAACAAGGAGGACACCAAAAACACATGAGTGAGGAAGGGGAGAGAAAGGGTCATCCCTAGAAAAGGAGCTACAGGCAACTGAGGAATGCTGATAGCAAGAGACATTGTCTTTTTCAGGGAAGAACAGTGATGGGATGTCCACTGCCAACTGGTCAGCCCTGAAGACATATGTACAAATCACATTATACAGACTGAACAGGTTATATTTAGAAATACATCTGTATACACATATTTGTATGTAACAAGAATTAATTTTTAAAAAGGGGCCATGAATTTGAAAGAGATCAAGGAGGGGTATATGAGATGGTCTGGCGGGAGGAAATGATGTAATTATAGTGTACTCTCAAAAGAGTTTTAAAAACACATATTAGGAAAAAAGTTATGGGCTAGCTCACTAGTTTTAGGAGGGGAAAGCGAGAAGGAGCAGGCAGTATAACCATTCCATTTGCTTTGGTGTCTTCATGAACTGAGAAAATGTTGTTTTAATTTCACCATCTCCCTTCTTCCTACCACATTATCAGGAAGCCAAAAAGCTATGGCTTACAAAAGCGAAGCATCTGATACTTGCAAGTATTTCCAATTCTTCTGACCAGGCCTCACCTTTGACCCACAGACAAATTGTTTTCCTGATACTGTTTACGCCACATCTCCTTGTGTAGGCATACGGCTATTGTGTAATTCAAATGCTGATTTCTGTCCCCCACCCCCCTTTTCTGCTGTAATCTTGTTCCAAGAATCTCCTGTCACGATGTTGTGTAAACATTGCTCCCTAGTGTCCCCTAGTGTGCCAAAAAAGCAGCTTAGAGCCAAGGGCTGAGCAAGGGGGAGAATCTGGCCTGACTTCCTGCCAGCCGGGGAAGGAGGAGTTGGAGGAGGAGGTTGGACCATGGGTAGAGGTCCAAGAGACATCAAGAGAAAGAGCTGGCGGAGAGCAAGTAGCACTGGGCTGTGCGCTGGGAAGAGAGCAGATTAGCAAGGCGGGGTAAGACTGGAGTAATAACTGCGCAGTCATTGTGTTGTGAAGCTTATTATTAAACAAATATAAGAGAGTCCACAGACTTCCACATAGGTGCATAGAACACATACTCAGACACCATGCACACAATAACTGTATTAACTGAATATGTGACCAATTCATGGTATGGTTAAAGGGAAGATTTTTATTGTAGATGTGAGAGGACAGCCAGAGGCATTTGAAAGAGCACAGAGCAGAGAGAGAAAGTAGTAGACTAAACATGGCCATCGACTGACTATTCCTGGCTAGGGCTATCTTTGAGAGAGGGGATACTAGCAGGGGATAGAGAATAGAGAAAACATAGCAAGATTAGGAGGCTTATAAGGGGATGAACTGGGGGAGGGAAGCCCGTGAGCTGGAGGAGTTTAGGGAAGAAGAAGAGGTGAGAATAGCTAGTGTGGACTTTGAAATGTGTAACAGAAACTTGTGATACTGGGGAGCCTGGAGGCTAGCATGTGCTCTGATATGCTGATTGGCAGCACGGGTAGCCATTTGTCCCTTCTGCCAGTGATAGGGGAAATGACTTCTCTTGGTAGAGGGGAACCAGATACAAAATTTCTTGAGTAATGCTGGTATTTATCTAACCCCCAGAAATCTTCCTATAGCCAGGCTGAGTTTATTTCTGGGCATTGGGACTATACAAACTACTTCTTGTGGTTTGGGGAGTTGGAATTTCCTTTGGACCTGACAATAACAATAAACAAATAATTAATAATAAATACATATAAATAAACTTAAATATTATAAATTTTCCATTTTTTAAATTGTCTAGGTATTTATATTGTTGGAGACAGAATCTTGCCACATAGCTCAGCAGCCCAGGCAGACTTCAGTGTCCTTGATGCTGGGACTACAGGTGTGTGCCATGACACTGAGTAAATGCTACAATGATGTTTTAAAAATAAACTAAAAAAAAAAAAAAAGGAAGTGAGAAAATAAGAGGTATTTTTAGAATGAAGAAGTAGAATTTCAGCTTTTATCAATTTACAAGGCCAGACACATACACACACACACATACCAAGCGTATAAAGCCAGAGTAGACCACACATGCAGGTGTGTACCTTGACATTTTCCTTATGCAGGAATCTGCCTTACAATCATCTTATTAAAACTCTCTGTCATGTCACCCAGCATCTTTTCTTGTTGTAGAAGCCTCAGGGGGAGGTTAGGGCCTCTAAACAACAGGTTCAACAACTGGGGTTCACGCACCGTAGCCCGGACTAGACACAGTGCTCTCCTTTGCTCTTCGCTCACTCAAATCCAGTGATCTTGTCACTCAGTAAAGGCTTCTACCAGAATTTACAAAGTACTCACCTTCAGGCGAAATGGACCTTTCTCATGTCTCACTGTGGCACCGGTAGATGAAACTGACACATTTTGAGCCTCTTCCTTCTTTTGCTCCCCATCCAACTCCTAAGCTAATTCAATGGGGCGTGAACTGCAGAGGAAAGAGATCCATGAAGCTTTTAGGAGTGTTTCAACCTTTAACCTATCAAGAATTGTTACTGAATTTGTATTTACTTGTGAAAAAAAAATAATGGGAAAGCTAAAAAATTAACATACTGCATTTAAAAGTAATAACCCAGGGGCTGGAGAGGTGGCTCAGAGGTTAAGAGCCATTGTAGCTATCTTACAATAACTACCAAGGTCCTATCACATTCCTAGAGCAGCAATCTGCAGGTCAAACTTCAATCAGAATAATCAGCAAAGAGCACTCTTTGCAAACCTAAGCATTAGCATATGGCTACATGAATATCAGACATAGGATCCTCTAAATACTAAAATTCCTGCCATAAGTTTGCTATGGTATCAAAGTGTTATTGTAAGCTTGTTCCTAAGGAGACCTAAAACAAGCCAGATAAAACAATTGTTTATATTCATAAACATTTTATAAATAAAACAATCAAAAAAAACCTCCCACATCTGTTTGAAAAATCATTAGACTGAGATGGCAGACATCTGTGTCACTGAGTTTTTAAAATAAGATTTTTTTTTTGTTAGAAAAGTATTCACACATTTAGCCAGGATTGCAGTTCTTTAAAGAAATGTTTTGAATATTCTTACATGGGTCAGTTTTGACATAATTTTCCTTTATAAATATTAAATGCTGTAATCAAGAAGCAGAGAAACACATTTTTCTTAAGTTATATGAACAATTAAAATGTGACATATATATATGTACATATACATAGTTTTAAGAGGAAAATGTGTAGTGATCAACTTTGATACATTATTTTCAGAAACAAACAAATCTAAAAGAAATGTAAGTCAGGTAAAGTTGTGAAGAATATATTGTTTAAACCATAAACTTGATTGTATACAGAGTGTTTACTCTTTTAACAGAAAAGATATATTTTACATGTCCATGGAACATTTGAGAACAACTTATGTACATCCTTGAAAATGAAAAGATTCAATTAGGTTGGATTGGAAAGCACATCTACTCTGTCCTGAAGATCCAGGAGCTGGAGAATTGGGCGCATCGGAGAAGGATCAATGTCTTATGAATGGTGTTTGTGTACTCTGCAGGTGACCAGTTGTCAAAATGGCTGAGACAGATTAGAATGCTAATCAGTAATTGGTGTGATAGTCCTGGTGGTGATGAATGGGATATAGGTGACTTCCTACCAGCACACCCTCTCCAATGTCATTAATTCTAGATGTCAGAGAATTGAGACCTGTTCAAAGAATGACCAACAGTATTCACCTCCTAGGATTTCTCAGGCTTGCTGAGAAAGCCCTAGAATTACTGGAGTGGGGGTGGAAAATTGGATTGAAAGGAAAAATATCGAACAAGCATGCTACAGGGATTTCTGGTAGGAGAAAGGGGTTTTAAGTAAAGGAGGAAGAGTGGAACTTGTAAACGGGGATTATTTCACTTCGTGGATGAAGGAGAATACTATGGAGAAACAGTGAAGCGAGTTCATCTAAAAGGATGAACACAGAACCAAGAATGAGAGGGCCGGAAAAGTGGGTATTCCCTCATAGATGCCTTATTTGCATTTTGTAAGACTTTTAGTGCCACCTTATGTTGCCTGTATTCTAAATAAAGACATATTGCGATGCATAATCATGTTTGGACAGAAATATCCCCAAAGGAAAAAAAAGTGGCCTCTAATACAAAATGATTTCAAAATTCAAATAACAAAAAGTATTTTGTAATGTTTAATTTTCTTTTCTAACATCCTTAAACAATAAAACTTATCTTTGTCTCTCAATAGAATAGGCATGGAGAAGACAGTGAAGTCCAGGACAAGATTGAAGATTTTACGAACATTCAGATATTTGCTCTTCATGATTCATGCTCACTGTGTATCTATTTAAAACATCACTACACTATGATAAGGAGGTGAATAATTCCTTCTCCACTGAGGGCGAAGCTCCAAAAGTGGTTGGGTTTTAAGTTATTTTCTGAACTACTGTTGAGAATAAAATTCAATTATATTTTAACCTCAGTAGTAGGTATAGAAAAATTAATATGCAGGGTTACTGAGCTTAGATTTATTTGATTTAAGGAAAACATTAGTATGTAGCATGATACAAGGGAGATTTTATGGGTCAGTCTTAAAATGTGAACCCAAATTCCCATCTGCCACTATATTCAACAAATGTTTATTAAGAGGTTACTATGAGCCAGACACCATGGAGTATTACTTTAAAATCCAATTCTGTGTTTTCCACATATTGAACTGGGCATTAATTAGTTTTTAGATGAGTATTTATTGGTTCAATTAGTGTTGCACATGCTTCACCCTCCATAAGCCTAGTAAACACAACTCCAAATACATATTATGTACATATCAATTAACAAATTATGGGGTTAATTTAAACTTCCAGTTTATAATGAGAACATGGGTGTTAAGGATTTATTTAACTAGCAGGGACTGTTGTGCAGGTTACTAGTTATAAAGTTGATGTTGGTTCTGCATTAGATTGTCAGACTCATTTTAACTGATGCAGGAAGCACACACAAACATTTATCTCATCTTCCCTTCCCTAAGGCTGCTAGTTAAATTAAAAGCTATTCCTAGTCTCTTACTAATTTATGTTTACTAAACTCTAGTCTTTCTTCTCCTGTTCCTTTAAGATTTAGCGACTTTCTTCAACTATGGACTAAGTATCATGCCAACTCTCTGGGTACCTTGCACACACTCACAGGACAATTACAATAAAACCAGACACAGTCTAGCTAGTGCACCCAGAACAAACAGAGATCCTAACTGGGTCTCTGGCCTCTTTCTAAGTCATTATTTAGACATTAAAATTGTAATATTTTATATTAGACATATAGAATATCTTTGTTGTTTTGTTTTTGAGACAGAGTTTCTCTGTGTAGCCCTGGCTGTCCTGGAAGTTGCTCTGTAGACCAGGCTGACCCCAAACTCACAGAGATTGCTTTCTTCTGACTCCCAAGTGCTGGGATCAAAGGAGTGTGCCACCATCTCCTAGTCACAAAATGACTTTTATAATATATGAAATGATTGCATTTACAGGTGTTGCAAGTGATATTTCCTAAACAGGATAAGAAAGAAATAAAGATGAGACACTTTGGAAGCAAAGGTTGCATGTATGCCAATGACGCTCAACACGGAACACTACACTGCTCACCTTCAGTATAACTTAGCTCCAGTATCCAGCATTAAAGAAATGATTCAATGGCTTGGGAGCTTTCTATGCTGCTATGTGGTCAGAAAAATAGGGTATAGTCTACTCTGTACTTGGCAGAGAAGGATGAAAATGTGTTTCCCATAGTGGATGGGTTGCCAGTAAGAGAATTTCAAAAGAGACTGTACTCAGAGTTTTATATGTGCTTTTCCATGTGTAGTGAACAGTCAGGTCCAAAGCCTGGAGAACTCAGGTCAAAGATTTAGCAATCAGGAAAGTCAACATAATGGTTAACAATTTTAGTCATATTGCCTAAATTTTCATGGAAAAAAAGTAATCTAGAGCATGTTACTCAATAAAAGCAATTTAATTAAGAAAGCAATGGTGTCTTTATCCAAAGTCCCTTTTAAAGAAAGACACATTCTTCTAAGGATGTTATTATACCCTACCAAAATATATAAGAACATTTACTTATATATTTTGTACTTACTAGGAACATTTTTAAAAAAGATTTCTTTATTATTTATATAACATTCTACCTGCACACCAGATCTTACTATAGATGGTTATGAGCTACCACGCAGTTGCTGGGAACTGAACTCAGGACCTTTGGAAGAACAGCGAGTATTCTTAACCTCTGAGCCATCTTTCCAGCCCCCAAGGAACATTTTTTTAAAAGCATGAAGAAAAGTACAATCTAGATACTGGTTGTTTACCAAGAACTTGGTAATCAGACCTCAAAGGGTGAACACACAGTTCAGAATGACATTTATTTTTGAAGATTAAGAAGAACATTCCTGGGTAGAGTGCAGGGAATCTTATGAAAGAAGTGGGAAATAATAAGACCTGGAGAGGACAGGAGCTTCACAAGGAGAGCAGCAGAACCAAAAAATCTGGGCCCAGGGGTCTTTTCTGAGACTGATACTCCAACCAAGGACCATTCATGGAGATAACCTAGAACCCCTGCACAGTTGTAGCCCATGGCAGCTCAGTCTCCAAGTGAGTTCTATAGTAAAAGGAACAGGGACTGTCTCTGACATGAACTGATTGGCCTGCTCTTTGATCACCTCCCCCTGAGTGGGGAGCAGCCTTACCAGGCCACAGAGGAAGACAATGCAGCCACTCCTGATGAGATGAGAGCTAATAGACTAGGATCAGAAGGAAGGAAAAGAAGAGCTCCCCTATCAGTGGGCTTGGGGAGGGACATGCGTGGAGAAGGGGGTGGGTGGGTTTGGAGGGGAGGAGTGAGGGAGTTACAAGGGGGATACAAAGTGAATGAAGTATAATTAATAAAGATTAAAATAAAAAAATTTGAAAAAAAAGAAGAATATTCCACACTACCTGGGCATAGTATAGGACAAGCACCAGCTTTGTGAATGTTTTGACCCTGTAAGCTTTGTGCTCTAATTCTCCCTTCTAGAAATACTCAAGAGGGTTTTTGTTTGTTTGTTGTTTATTTGTTTGCTTGTTTTTTAAACAAGAGCATCCCTGAGTTGTATAGCTAGTCTTTACAAGGAGACAGGCTATGATTTATGTCAGGGTTTCTTTAACTTTTCCACTCATGACCACTAACACCCTTAATAAGTGAGCTTTTGAATCCATTGAGGAAAAAAAAATTCAAAGATGTATTTGTCCAATCAACTCATTCAGAATAGTTTTGACCTGATGTTGGTATAATGTTCCTTTGGAATGTATACACCTTACCCTTGTTCATTCAAATGTCGATTTCTCCCCCTACTCTCTGGTTTCAATCCGGATATTGTATTGTGATACTTATTCTAAGTATCCTGTCTCAACACTGTGTAAACAGGCCAAAATAAAGCAACTAGACACAATGTTAAGCAGTGGGAGGAGCCAGAGGGCAAGGAGAGCTAGGAGAAGGCAGAGCTGGAGGAGAGATCACGGAACGAGGTGGAGAGATGGACTGGACCTAATATAGCACCAAAAGCAAGTACAATGTGGGAAATCTAAATGTTAGGAAACTATGAGGGCTTGGAGGTTTAGGAGGGAGTAACTACTGCCCAGCATTGTGTTCTAGGTTAACTAAAATCCCAGTCTCTGTGTGGTGAATTGGTAATACAGCTGTTTAGGACTAAAACAGTTTTACCAGAAGATAATTAATAGTAAATATTAAAAGCTATTTACAACAACCTAAGTATGAAGTATGTACCAGTAAACCGAGTACTCAGAAGGCCAAGGCAGGAAGAGTGAAGGTCCTGTCAGCAATGGGTTCCGGATCAACCCAGGATATATGAGACTTTTTCCAAAAAGTACTATGTCGGCACCTGTGTCTTATCTGACACCCAGTGGGTGAGCCAGCCTATGAGATGACGAGCTTCCCCTGCTGGAGTTATGGGCTTGCTGCAGGGGATTCCTCAGCAAGAATCATTTCCCATTATTTACAAAACATCACTTCCTATAGAATGAATATATATCCCGCCGTCTATAACTGCCTTTATCAATTTATTAAATGCATGATATAAATATAGAAAAGCAGCATATGCATCATTATCTTATGGGTTCCAAGACCATAAATACTGATGATTACTTAGACGTTAACTGAGGATAGGTGTGCAAGCAGCTCTACAGGAAGCAAAGTGAACAGTGAGACATTTTCCAATGTGTGTATACACACACACACACACATATATATATACACACACACACACGCTCACATACACACACTTAAAGCCTAAGAAGTACAATGTGCTATTTACACAGGATAGAAAATACTCCATGGTGGGGTGGGAGAGAAAAGATCATCAGAGCAAGATTCCTCAGGCCTGTCGTTGGGTGCCAGCTGTGTGGTGACAACCGAACTGTGTTCACCGGTTAGTGCTCTGACCATTCGCAACGAAGCACCTGTCCCGCCGCTGCACACCCACACCGCTGCTGTAGATATTAAAAGTGAACATTGCTGGCGAAGTCTAGTCTTCAGCAAAAGTTTATTCCCCACTTTGTTCCAGAGTGTTCCGTCTGTGAGCAGACGGAAACAGCCAACAAAATCCAACAATACTTAAAAGTTTTCCAGTGTCTATTGACAGGTGCTGCAGCATGATCTTTAAGCATATTGACTCACTGGTATAGACAACCAATTTGAAGACACAGAAGGACACAGCAGCTTAAGGGCTGCTAACCTTGTATCTGCCTCATACATTTAGCAATTTCGGAGTCAATAGTGCCACCATGTGGTGTTTGACTCTAAAATAAATTTCATTCTTCACATAATAAATGAAATATTGCACTTAAAATAGAAAACAAAAAGATCGTCTGGTTGCTGGTGGCACACACCTTTTAGCCACAGCACTCAGGATCTCTGTGATTTCGAGGCCAGCCTGGTCTACAAAGCAAGTCCGGACAGCCAAGGACTACACAGACAAACCTTGTTTTGAAAAACCAGAAAAACAAAACAAAACAAAACTCCAAAACTAACCAACCCAACAAAAAACCCAAAACAAAACAACCAAAAAACCTTATGCAATAATTTTAGTAAAAATACTAAAATAATGTTTAGTGAATGCATGTTTGTTTGATTCTAGAACTACGTAAACACGTCCTGATTACTGCAGTTTCACTATGAGACTCAAGTTTATTCAACTTTCAAATAGTTCTTGCAATTTCATATAAATGTTTCATGACACGTGTTGATTCCTAGCATAAACCCGGATGAGATTTATTTGAGTTTTCAAGACAAAGTTTCTCTGTGTAGCTCTGGCTGCCCCAGAATTCTCTCTGTAGACCAGGCTGGCCTGCCTCTGCCTCCTGAGTGCTGGGGTGAAAGGCATGCACCACCACCCGGCTTTTTTTTTTTTTTCAAGATTTTTATTAGTTTTTAATTATGTGTGTGGAAGGCTATGTGCACATAAGTGCCGGTGCCTATGGAGTCCAGAGCTGGCAAAGGCAGTTGTGAGCTATGTAATGTGAGTTTGGTGAGAACTCAGGTCTTCTACAAGATCAGCAAGTGATCTTGTAATGCCAGGTTCACAGGACCCTCAGAGACCACCAGGAGATGACTCAATGCAATAGCAAGAGAGCTTTATTACGAGAACGATCGAACTTGGGACCCAAGTCTCACTGACACAGCATTAGAGAAGTGGGACCCCGAGTTCTGAGTGAGCAGGATTTTTAAAGGGAAAGTCTGTGATCAGGGGGGTTTCTATGACAGCAAGCAGGGGGACCCATGTCTTGACGTTACAGGATTAGGTAAAGGTTAGAGGGACGAGGTGACCTCTGAATCACAATTACCTAAGGCATATGCCTCTCTGAGGGACAATTGTTATTCTTCTAAACTTTATCTGAAACATTGGGAGATAATTTTCCCACCCGATTCTCAACCGATTCCCACTGATTATTGCCAGGAGTTTGTCTCTATTTTTTATGAAGTATTTATTCTGTATTATTTCCTGGAGGCTGTTGCTAGGAGAGTCCACTTCTTTTTCTGCCAGGTGCACATTTTGTGATATTTCCTGGTACCTGAATTCAGCTCCCAGTCAAGATGGCTCTTTACTTAAAAAAAATGGAGTTATGCCTAGGCCAACTATACCCAGGCTAACTTAAGCTCTTCAACACTAAATGTTTAAAAAGAAATCAAAGAACGACTTTGAAACCAGCAATGATGAGGGTTTTTAAGTTCATCAAATAAAGACATGTCTGAGTGTTCACTACGAGCAAAATAGTGTTTTAAGTACTTTGGACTTCAACACAGATTAAATTGAAAATGAGGTGGGAGGGTGTCGATGTTTCTATAACATTGCTAACACTTTCTAGGGTACCTCAGTTGTTTTGAAAACTGCTCATTCTGTAGTAACTTGAGAATTTTTCTAAGAAGAAAATTCATGAAGAGAAATAATTTTTCAGGTTGGTTATTGGTAAGACAGAAATATATTGCAGGAAGTAAATAAAACATACATTTCCAATCTTTAAAAAAATTAAGACTCCCTTTAAAATGTTCTTTTGTTGGTATAATGTTGTTTTGGAATGTATACACCTTACCCTTGTTCATTCAAATGCTGATTTCTGCCCCCCCCCCCAAATCTGGTTTCAATCCAGACACTGCATTGTGATACTTATTCTAAGCATCACCTTCTCAAGTTTGTGTAAACATGCTACCATTTGTTCTTTAATTTGTCAATTAAAACAACCAGCCACAATGTTGAGCAATGGAGAGAATAGGGTGGGAATCCTAGCTCAGAATGGGAGGAGAGGAAGGAAGCAGAAGGAGAGGAAGGAGTAGGAGAAGCTGGAAGAGGAGAAGCTGGAGAGAGGTCTTGGAACGAGGTGGAGAAATGAACTGGACCTAAGACATCACTAAAAGCAAGTATAATGGGTGAATCTGAATAGTAGTAAAACTACGAGGGCTTGGAGGTTTAGGAAGGAGTAAGCATTGTGTTCCCAGTTAACTAAATAAATCCTAGTCTCTGTGTGGTGATTTGGTTATATAGCTGTTTAGGATTAACCGCAGCTTTACTAATGTTATGCCTGGTTTGCGAACCCCAAATGGCCAGGAATAAATAGACTCCACTCTAAATACATGAGGTTTTTTTAATTCTATACGTGCGTTCGAACACAGGCCACAAATAGTCTGGCCTGGTCATATGGGCTGGTTTCCTAGCAACTGTATAATTAGAGGGTGGGGAAAGAATGCAGTAAGACAGGTTCTTCCCCTCAGGGCATCACTGGACAAGTCACCCAGCTCACCTTAGATCAGGCCTTAAACTTTAATAATAGCCACTGATTTTTAATCTTTTGGTCTCTCACTAAAAGATATATCAATATAAATATTAATGTCCTAATACAACAAATGGCACCCAACTAATCTTAAGTATCCACACCCTTTAAATCATACTTTATCATAATTTGGTGAGGAGAATGACCCTGAGATGTCACCTTACACCCACCAGAATGGCTAAGATCAAAAACTCTAGTGACAACGCATGCTGGAGAGGTTGTGGAGAAAGAGGAACCGTCTTCCATTGTTGGTGAGAATGCAAACTTGTACAACCACTCTGGAAATCAATTTGGCGCTATCTTAGACAATTAGGAATAGTGATTCCTCAAGACCCAGCTATACCACTCTTAGGCATATATCCAAAAGATGCTCAAGTACACAACAAGGACATTTGCTCAACTATGTGCGTAGCTGCTTTATTTGTAATAGCCAGAACCTGGAAACAACCCAGATGTCCCTCACTTGAGGAATGAATACAGAAATTGCGGTACTTTTACACAATGGAATACTACTCAGCAATAAAAAAGGAGGGAATCATGCAATTCACAGGCAAATGGTGGGACATGGAAATGATCATCCTAAGTGAGGTCTCCCAAAAGCAGAAAGAAACATATGGTAGATATTCACTTATATAGACCTATAAGTTAGGAAGGTCATGCTGAAATCTACACACCTAGGTAAGATATACAAGAAGGAGGACAGAGGTTGGTATGATCAATGCTCATTTGGATGAACTAATAGGATGGACATTGAATGGAGGAGAAAACAAGCAACAAGACAGGAGCATACCAAAGAGGACCTCTGAAAGAATCAATATAGCAAAATATCAAAGCAGATATGAAGACTCACAATTAAGCCCTTGGCAGAGGGCGGGAAGTAA
>CM053747.1:53360021-53377463 GCA_028658305.1 Pachyuromys duprasi | reverse complement strand
GTCCTCCCCTGTTGGTGGACTTGGAGGGGGCGGGGAGGAGGGAGATGAGGGAGGGAGTGGGAGGGTAGGAGGGAATGAGGGAGGGGGCTACGCCTGAGATTCAAAGTACCTAACCTGTGATTGAGATAAAAATAAATAAATAAAGACTCCATTATCAAATAAAAAAATAAAGTAATACAAAGAAACAATAAAAGAAAGAATTAGTTCTTTCTGAAAATCAATTAGATTCACAGAAACCCTAATCCACATTAACCACAAGGTAGAGAGATTTGATCCAAATTAATAAAAATTATAAATCAAAAAGGACATATATATAGTCACTAGTTAAATCCAGGGAATCATATTGACACATTTCTAAAAATTGTGGTATAACATAGAGGTGAAAACTTAAAGGAAATGGATGATTTTCTTGATATTCACCACTTACCATTTCAAATCAAGAACAGATAAGCAATTTAAACAAAATAGTAATTGAAGTAGTCACTAAACGTCTCCCAAACAGTAAAGCCCAGGGCCAGGTCTTTTTACCGCAGAATCTACCAGACTTTCAAAGAAGATTTAACACCAACACTCCTCAAATTATTATACAAATTAGAAATAGAAGGAACACTGGCCAATTCATTTTATGAAGCCACAGTTACCCCAATATAAAAGCATATAAAGATCCAACCCAAGAAGAGAGAGAATTACAGTCCAATTTTCCTTATAATCATACGTGAAAACTTTTCAATAAAATACTTGAAAAGCAAATCCAAGAACACTTCTAAAGGATTACTCACTTTAAACATGCAGGCTTCATCCCAGAGATGCAGGCATAGTTCACCATATGTAAATTGATAAATGTAATGTAAAAAAAGAAAAAACCCTGTAAGACAAAAAACATAGGTTTAGACTTTTCACCAAACTTTTTTAGGGTTCTTAAGCACCTTTTTCTCCATTCCAACTCCTCCTACCCTTGCTACCTTAGGTAAGAGATTAACAGGAAAAAGTTCTATAGACCTCTTTTATCTACATCCTGCTGGTTAGGGTTGATGGGTTATTAGGGGATTACCAAACTCAATCATCAGGATACCAGCATTCCAGTCCAAAGGCCAACAGGAAGCAACAAAAGCCAAAAGACTCAGTTGGATTGTCCGGAGAACCTCTCTGGAGTGTTTCTCTCTGCAAAGTCAAGTGTTGAGGGATGAAGTGATGTTGACCCAAAAAGGGGTGTCTGCACTAACCCTCTCCTCAAAGTCCACCCATGGATGTTCTCAGCTGGCCAAAGTCACACCCCTCACATGAGAGAGCAAAACATCACATGCCCTTTCACAAGCCAACCTAGGCAAAATATCACATGCCCAGCTTGCAGCAAAACATCACATGACCAAACTGAGTTCTGAAACTTCCACCTCACAAAAAATAGATCATCTCATTAGATGCACAAAAGCATTAACAAAACCCAATACCACTTCATGACAACAGTCAGAGAAACTAGGGATACAAGGAACATACCTAAACATAACAAAGACAATTTACAGCAAGCCTATAGCCAACATCAATTTAAATGGAGAGAAACTCAGCAATTGGACTAAAATCAGGCACAAGACAAGGTTTTCCACTCTCTCCATTCCTATTCAGTATGGTACTTGAAGTCTTAGATAGAGTAATAAAGCAACCAAAGGAGATTAGGGGGACACAAATTGAAAAGGAAGAAGTCAACATATCTTTACTCACAGATAGTGTACATAAGTGATAGAAAAACTTCTATCAAAAAAACTCCTACAGCTGATCAATGCTTTCAGCAAAGTAGCTGGATACAAAATTAACTCAAAAAAATCAGTAGCCTTCCTACATACAAATGAAAAATAGATTGAGAAAAAAATCAAGGAAGCAACACCTTTCACAATAACCCCAAATATAAAATATCTACCCAAGTAAGTGAAAGACTTGTATGATAAAAACTTCAAAACAAGCTCTCTGATCTACAATGTTGTCCTTCATGCAAGATTTGCTAGTGCAATT
The DNA here is from genome assembly GCA_028658305.1 of Pachyuromys duprasi. Classification (NCBI taxonomy): domain Eukaryota; kingdom Metazoa; phylum Chordata; class Mammalia; order Rodentia; family Muridae; genus Pachyuromys; species Pachyuromys duprasi. Next base: position 53,375,459 of record CM053747.1, on the reverse strand, counting down.
GTTAGGCGCGGCCTGAGCCTGTCAGGCCCAGCAGGTGCCTAGCTACCTGAGAGGCAACTGAAGAAAACTCCTGGAGACCACCATATAGCGGTGCAAATGCAAGAGGTTTATTTTAACCAGCGCACAATGGGGTCACCCCTGCTGGTCAGCAAAGAGTGGCACTGGGAGACAAAGGCCTTGGGTTTTTAAAGGACAAGGTGCAGGAATCTTCAGGGGTTGCAGCTCTGGCAATTCAGGATTGGATTAGGTATTTAACTTTTAAAACAATTGAGTTGTTGAGAGATGGCTCAGTAGCTAAGAGCACTGACTGTTCTTCCAGAGGACCCAGGTTCAATTCCCAGAACCCACTTGGCATCTTTCAACCATCTATTTCCTAGGAATCCAGCATCTTCTTCTGGCCTCCTCTAATACCAGGTATACATGAGGTGCACAGACATACATGCGGGCAAAACACTCATCACATAAAGTAAAATAAAATGTTTAAAAAAAAAAACAATTGGTTGGTTCTGGGTGACCCTTAGGTCCGGTCAGCCCTGTCGTAAATATCTAGGGAATATCTGATCTTCAAGTCAGTTTGAAATTTCCTGCCATATGAGATATAGCCGCAGCTAAAGGTGGGAGAGTAATAAACTCATCCTGTGTCTGTTCTGAAGAGTGGGAACTGCAGGCTTTTGGTCAAAGATAAGGGGCTATTCAGGAGAAGGATTGGGGCCATTTGGCCCAGTTTCCAAACGAAGTTTATCTCACAGGCACTGTCCACTGATTTTCCCCTAGTAGAGATCTCTGCTTGTTCTCTTCCTTATCTCTGCTCTTGAAGATGGCCAATGTCAGGAACTTTTACATTCCCTTGTTCTCTGGAGAAGCACTAAGAGGCTTTAATTAACATGGGCCCAAAACTTGAAAATATAAGTTATAAGGCAATTAAAAGAAACATAGGTTACAAAGTTAGTCTGATTCTTTCACAATGGTGTCACAAAGTTTGTAGGAGTAACCAGTCTATATCTGATTTTAATTTAGGCCCACACCACAAGAAGGAATCCATGCCCAACTCTGCTTGGGTAGCCAAGTACCTAAAACTAGATGGCCCAGGGACCTAGCATAAAACCTAGTAATACTAGTCCAAAAGAAAAATAGCAATCAAATGACCTCTAATCACATTCTGCTATACTCATAGGTCATTGCCTTGCTCAGCCATCATCAGAGAAAATTCCTCCTGCAGCAGATGGGAACAAATACAGAGACCCACCACGGCCAGACATTATGCAGACAGTAAGAGACCTTGAAACACTCAACCCTCCCCTCAGGGTTCAGGGAAAGAAAGAGTGTAATAGCCAGGGGGCTGAAGGACACCAAGGAAACAAGGCCCTCTAAATCAACATGTACAGAGCTCACATGAACTCACTGAGACTGAAGCAGCAAGCATGGGGCCTGTATGGGTCTGCATCAGCTCCTCTGCATATATATTATGGCTTCCAGTTCAGTGTTTTTATTGGATTCCTGAGTGTGTGAATGTGTCTCAGATTCTTGCGCCTTTGCTTGGACTCTTTTCCTTTTCTTTATCTTGTACAACTCTGATATGATAGGTTTTCATTTTAATCTTATTTTATTTTACTTTGTTATACCATATTACTATCCCTTAGAAGGATATTTTTCTAATGAGAGAGAGAGAAGATCCAGGTGGAAGGAAAGGTGGGGAGGAACTGGGAAGAATTGAGAAAAGGGAACTATAATCAGGATATGTTATATGAAAAAAAAAACTTCTCAATAAAAGCGAAGGAAAGAAAGCAGGAGACATTATTTTGATGAAATGAAGTGACAAGAAAAAGGCAGCATGCGGCAGAGAGAAATATGGTAGGATGAAGATGAACAGAACTGACATGACATGTGGTTAAAATGTCAACATGAAACCCATTATTCGAATGTGAAATAGAAATTTTACTGTAAAGGGCTGGAGAGAGAAGACTAAGAAGTTAAGAGCACTTGCTCTCACACTGCATCTCAATCTCCTCACATGCATCTGTAGCAGCAGCCAGAGGATTCAATGCTGTCTTCTAGCCTCTGCAGGTACTGCTCAACACCCCCCAACACACACATGCATATACACAACTAAGAAAATTAATTATTTTTTGAAAAATCATGGAGAGATGGCTCAGATGGCAGCTCAGAACCATTATGTAGTCCCAATCCCGGGGGATCAGTTGCTCTCTTCTGGTCTCTGCAGGCGCTACATGCCTGTGGTGCACAGACAAACAGGCAGGCCAAACACCCATGCACACAAATTTTTAAAAACTCAAAAAAATCTGAAAGACACTAAGAAATATCAGTAAGGGGAGGCAATAAAAGAGAGGGTGAGGCAGTATGGAAAAGAAGATGCTCAATGTGCCATATGCTTGCATGCAAATGTTCCTTTGTAAGCCAGCTGTGTACCATGGACATACACAATGGAAAGTCTTTCAAAAATCAAAAAGTATAAATGAGTAAATAAACAGATAGAAAGAAATATTTATATTGAATAAGTAAAACAAAAACTGAAGAGTGGGGGTGTATCTCAGTAGAGTGCTTACCCAGTATGCATGAGGTCCTGAGTTCAAGGCCCAAGCATTACATAAACCAGGGCTGGTGGTGTACACCTGAAATCCCAGCACTTAATTTTAAAGGATCAATGTAATAAATCTAGCTGTTAAGGGAAAATATGGAAAAGGAGGGTACAGTAAAGAAATGAAGACAGAGATTATATGGACACTGGGGAATAAAGGAAAGAGCATCACTAGAAATTCTATATAAATCAAAGAACTATTGGGCTGTAGTTAAGAGCACTGGCTGCTCTTCCAGAAGACCTGGGCTCAATTTCCAGCACCCACAGCAGCTCACAACTGTCTGTAACTCCATTTCCAAGTGACCTGATGCCATCACACACACATCCATGTAAGCAAAACACCAACACACAAAAATTAAAATAAATAAATAAATCATTTTTTAAAATCAAAGAATTAGAAAGTAAAAGAGTAGAGTTAAATTTCTATCGAAAACATAAATTTCTATTGAAACCACCCTTCTACAGCCACAATCCCTTTGCCAGTATCATTTGGGGGTTTCAAACTTTTACTGTCATATTTTTACTCACTTCAACTAGATGAAAACCAAAAAATACTTCAGCCCTCAAAGTCAAAGTCATCCATTTTAGGAATTCTGATCTTCTATCAGCATACATGTTTGATCCCAAGACTCACCTAGTGGAAGGAGAGAACTGACTCTCCTGAGTTGTCTTCTGACCTCCACACACAGGCACGGACACACACTAAAAGCAGTATTTTAAGTGATGTTTTTTTATCATCATGTGGGTTTTGGTGCTTTTGTTTTGGACATCTTTATTGGGTTATATCATAATTTACAAAGAACTGGGAGTACCGATAGATGTTAATCTTTTATATCCCTCCTTTTTGTCTCCTGAGAGGACCATCACTGAGAGCCTGCCCTCAGCTGCAACAGTGGGCCAAATCAGCATAGCAAATGGTTAATAATAATAACTTACAACAAAGTAAAGCAACATTAATTATACACAGTAAAAGCCATTTAATACTAACAAGTTCTTTATTTCTGGAATTTACCAGGTTTTTTTTATTACACTTATTATTCACCTACATATTCTGTGTGAGTGGATCAGGGGGTAACTTGCAGAAGTAAGTTTTCTCATTCCACCAAGTGAGTCTTCAAGGCCTGACATTAAGTACAACCACCTGAGCTGTCTCCCTGCTGTCCTCTCCCCCACTTAGTAGTCTCAAACTGCAGTTGCCCTTGGGCGGCTAAGCCAAGGAAAGAAAAGCAAGAGCCTTGGTTATCAATGAACTTGATATTTAGCCACAAGGGTTGTACACACCTGCAATCCTAGCCAAGGCAAGAGGAGCCCAGAGTTCAAGGCCAGCCTGCACTACATAGGGGAGAGAGGCAGAGAGACTGCCTACGTTCATTTATTTGCTTCTCTTACATGCTAGAAGTGATGGCACATATAAAATGGTAACAACGGGCAAAGATAATGATGAAGGGATCCATCTCAGCTTCCGTACCGTCAGAAGCCTCAGAAAGGCCCTAGCAGGAGCTCTCTCAGAATCCTACACAGAGTCACTGCAAATTCTGCTACTTTGTAGAAAACCAGGACCTGGGGGCGCCGAACCACACCCAACCTCGAACATCAATCACATCCCTCTTCCTTTCACCGAGAGACCCCTCGACCAATGAGAAGGACTGACACATTGGCCAATCCCATGGCACCATAGGCTTTCTGCCCAGTTCCAGCTGCCACGTATTAAGGACTAACCTGGAAGGCCAGGGCGGTGAGTCAGCAAATGTCGTCTTCGGCATCTTTTCTTTTGTATGCATTTATTGTCCTGTTGTTTGAGGAGAGGTGTGTGCACTTCGTTTTTCTTCCACAGGTCTTGACCTACTAGAACCACTTGGTGTCCTTTGTCATGGCTATTTGGATTTACTTTAACAGAGTAGCCAAGACACTGTGGTCTTTATATTTAACATTTTTTTTTTTTTTTTTTTAGAAAACGAAAATTACCTCTAGTACGAATCCTCCAACACTTGCTCCTGTTGAAGCCACAAATCGCCCTGCTGACTTTATCCGGCTTTTTTTCCGATTTCAGAGTAAGTAAAAGGCGTACACAACATTGCTAGCTGGGTTGCAGACCCTAGGGCAGTAATCATGAGGCCTCCTAGATACAAAGAGAAAATAAATAACGTGTGTAGGCATCATGAGGGTTGAATACCTGAGAATGTAGAGGGTAGAGTATGTTTATATATTTATATTCATGGTGTGAGGCTGAGGACCAGGAGAACCCACAGAGAAGCAGGGAAGTATGGACAACCCAGTAGTTGTGTCTAAATCCTTCCTGTGAGTTCAAGGCCTAGAGCAGAGATCTCTTCCACCACCCTGGGCAAAGCTGCTTTGCATATCAATAAAAGCTGGTCTTTACTGTGGGCTGGAGTGTTGAATTGTGGCTCCTGGGCTAAACAAATATAGCAAAGTCTGGATCTGTAAGCAAAAAAAGAGGTTGTTGTAGATTTAACTAGTCATTCTAAAGGTAACCTGTGGAGAATGTAATGTGATAAGGCAGATAGTGGAGTTAAGTACCCCAAGGAAAAAGACTACAAAGATTTTCAGCAACAGGAACTCAGAAGAGGCAGGCCTGGGGTTCCCTGGGGGAGAGAGGATGAAGTCACCGACCCCCAACTTTGGACCCCTAGCCTCACGACGTGTGAGGCCAAGAGTTTTGGGTGTTTCTGGAGTTGTTGTTGTTGTTGTTGTTTTGTTTTTTTTTTTTTTTGGAGACAGTACGGTGTGCTAGCCACAAGATCACTGCATAGCCAATGATGACCTTGGATTTCTAATCCTCCTTCTTTCACCTCCCAGGTTCTGGCACTGCAAGTGTGCAGCACCACACTTGATTTTCTCTGTTGCTAGGGATGGAACCCAGGTCTCTGTACATGCTAAGCAAGCATGCTAGCCCACATCCCTAACCAAATTTCTGTAGTTTTAAATCACTTACGTTTATGTCATTTTGTTACAGAGACCCCTGCAAATTTACCTCTAATGTTCACCACAAGTGATTCAGGCTTTATGTTCTGAAAATAAAAATGCTGTGTTTTTTTTCAGAACCACAGTATATCAAAGTCAGAAAATTAACAATATCAGGATACTGTTGGCCAACATAAAAATTTTTTGTCCTGGACTTGATTTGTAGACCTTAAACTCACAGAGATCCAGCTGCCTCTGCCTCCTGAGAGTGAGGATTAAAGACATGAGCCACCACACCTGGCCCAACATAAAAACTTTAATGTTTAACCTGTCGTGATGGCACATGCCCTTAATCCCAGCACCGAAACCAGATAAGATAATAATGAATAAAAAAAGTCAAAATCAGTAGATTCTTTGAGAGGCCTCAAAGGAGCCAATTTAAAAATAATTATAAATAAGCCAAGCATGTCTGTAATCCCAGCACTCAGAGAGGCATAGGCAGGCAGATCTCTGAGTTCAAAGCTAGCCTGGTCTACAAAGCAAATCAAGGACAGCCAAGGCTACACAGAAAAACCCTGTCTCAAGAAAACCAAAATAAATGCATAAATATAAATAAATGAAAAAAAAAAATAAGAAAGTCATAGTGTCACATGACCAACACTATCTTAGCACACAGAAACAGAGTAGGTTCAAGGCCAGTCTGGTCTCCGGAGCAAGTTCCAGGACAACCAGGACTATACAAAGAAACCCTGTTTGAATAAAAGAAAAAAACAACTAAGAAGCCTAGAGGTGGTAGAGTATTCCCTTAATCTTAGCAGAGGCAAGCAGATCTCTGAGTTCGAGGTCAGCTGGGTCTACAGAGCAAGTGCCAAGATACACAGGAAGACCCGGTCTCTAAAAACCAAAAAATAAAAAAGCGCTTAATATTTTATTGTTTTTAAGTGTTAATGTATATTTTCATAAAAGTGGTTGGTTTGGTTTTTTTGAGATAAAGTTTCTCTGTGTAGCCTTCGCTGTCTTGAACTCACTTTGTAGACCAGGCTGTCCTCAAACTAAGCGAGATCCACCTGCCTCTGCCTCCCCTTGTGGTGGGATTACAGGTGTGCAGCACTGAGCCTGGCTTCATAAACTTTTTAATATTAAATATTTCTTCATACTTCATGCAGCCTGTACCTCAAACAGTTGGGGTTCTGGCACTGATTTGTGCACCTGCTCATTTCCTCCACCCCATGAGTGTGTGAGAGTGAGACTGTGTGTGTTTGTGTGTGTGTGTAAAATAAGTTTTAGGGGGACAAAATGAACTTGTTTGGACTCAAATTACTGGAATCTAAACTCTTTGGGTGTAATCTATTTCACCTATTAAAATTAGCCTTCACCCTTTCCTTTAGGGGTTGCCAATATGCTTAAGGCCTTGCCTTTGATCTCCAACTCCAAAACTGGAACCCAAAACTCTTTAAATAAAAGGAAATGGAAGGTGAGGGCTGTCCTTTTCCAAGAACCTGTATATATGAACAAAACCATCAGTTTGATTGGATTGAAAGTTGTGAATGTTCCTGATTTTAGTACCTATAGGGTGTGTGGTGAGGTGTTGTTGGTTTGTTTTTGTATGTGTGTTGTTGTTTGTTTTGGTTTTTTGGGTTTTTTATTTTTTGAGATGAGGTCCCACTTTGTAGCCTGCTTCAAACTCAAAAAGATACACCTGCCTCTGCCTCCTGGGATTAAAGGTGTGTGCCATCATCGTGACTTCTTTCTGGTTTTTCAAGACAGGGTTTCTCTGTGTACCCCTGGCTGTTCTGGAAGTCACTCTGCAGACCAGGCTGGCCTTGAACTCAGAGATTTTCCTTCCTGTGCCTCCAAGTGCCTGGATCAAAGGTGTGCACTACCACTGCCTGGCTTTTTTTTAAAAATTAGGTGTGTTGAGGATTCTTGAAGAATCTACTAACTTTGAGTCAGTCAGTCTCTCTCTCTGTCTCTCTCTCTGTCTCTCTCTCTCTGTCTCTCTCGCTCTCGCTCTCTCTCTCTCTCTCTCTCTCTCTCTCTCTCTCTCTTTCTCTCTCTCTCTCACTGTCTCTTTTCATTTGTTACTATTTTCTTTCTCCTGGTTTGGCTTAGCCTGTTTGTTGTATCTCCCTTAAAATGTATATGTAACTTCCTTGTGAAATTTCAAACTAAGAAGCCATGTGAAGCAAGCCAGTTGTCCTCCATGGCCTCTGCATCAGCTCCTGCCTCCAGGTTTCTTGAATTCTTGCTTGAATTCTTGTCCTTACAACCTTTTGTGATGAACAGCGATGTGGAAGTGTAAGCCAAATAAAGCCTTTCTTCTAATCCCAACAAAAAAGGAAAAGAAGTTTCAAACTAATTATAGTCCACTTAGTGTTGCCCACATGTGCACAGCTGTATGGTCACTCACCTGAATACTGGCAAACATAGCCATGGCCACCCCTCCCCAAGGAAGAATGATTCTAAGGAGGTATCAGTGCCAGGAGCTCCTCAGTTAGGAATGGAGCCTTATCATCCCTCCCCCCCAAATATTCTAGAATGCTGACTGGCTTCAATTCATCTTGTTCAGACCACCACTACTGTGAGTTTGTGTTTGCCACAGCTGCATCATGTCCTAGAGACATCTTATCACAGTTCTGCTTCCCGTATTCTGGTATTTAAATTCTTCCCCAAGTTCCCCATCACATTACTTCAGGAAGCAAAGCCCCACCTAAGGAATAGTCATGGTTGAGACTGCCCCCTTTTCTGTTTGCAACTTTAGTCACAAGGAAGTCTAATGTAACTTTGCAACTCTGTGAAGTGACAGCCAACAGTTGGGGGTGGGAGCCTAGAGCCTCCTGGATTCAGTCTGTGATTCTGTGATGATCTCTGAGGTCATTTCTTACAGTGACCATGAGAGGGGAGGGGCTGCTGCAGGTGTGGTGACTTGAGCGAAGACTGGTCTGCATTTTAACACTTTACCTCTTTCTACAGTGCCTGATCTGGGTAGGTTGTCGCTAATTATCGATAAGATCATGGCTCCACACCCCACTGGCAGATGGGGCATTCTGTTCAGCGACCCCCAACCCAGGCAAAACCAGGATTTGTGGCTTCAACAAAGAAATTAAATTTCAGAGCAAGCCAGATGTGAAGCCAAGTTGGATTTGTTAAAAAATAGAAAAGTGGCCAGGCAGTAGTGGTGCACATCTTTAATCCCAGCACTCAGGAAACAGAGGCAGGCAGATTTCTGTGAGTTCGAGGCCAGCCTGGTCTACAAAGCACATGTAGGACAGCCAAGGCTACACAGAGGAACCCTGTCTCAAATTATAAATAAATAAATGAAGGAAGGAAGGAAGGAAGAGAGAGAAGAGAAAGTGCTCCAGAAGCAAGAGTGGAACACAGCAGATAGGAAATGGCCCTAACAGAAAGACTCAGTTAAGTTTGTTTGCAGTGGGTATACATAGGATCTTGATGGATGCCAGTTTATTTCAAAACTTATAAATGTTGCTAATTTTCCCCAATACACACACACAGGGTTTCAAAGTACTTTAAAATGTTATTTGCAATGAGGTTAAACTGTAAAGGCTTTTTCTCAACAAAGTTTTGAGGTGGTTTGAGAAGGGATATCTTCTAGGACAAGAAAAAGGAATGCTAAAGAATCAAGATTGTATGTCCAGAGGTCCTCAATCTTCCTAATGCTATGACCCTTTAATATAGTTCCTTACGTTTTAGTGATCCCCAACCATATTTTTCTTTTTTTTATTATTTATAACAGTTTATTCACTTTGTATCCGAGCTGTAGCCCACTCCTTCATCTCCTTCCGATCCCACCCTCCCTGTTTTCTACCATGCCCTTCTCCAAGTCCACTGATAGGGGAGGTCCTCCTCCCTTTCCATCTGACCCTAGCCTATCAGGTCTCATCAGGATTGTCTGGATCCTCTTTCTCTGTGGCCTGGCAAGGCTGCACCCAACAGGGGTAGGTAATCAAAGAGCCAGGCACTGAGTTGATGCCAGAGACTGCCCCTGTTTCCCTTACTAGGGAACACATGTGGAGACTGAGCTACCATGGGCTACATCTGAGCAAGGATCTAGGTCCCCTCCATGCATAGTCCTTGGTTAGAGTATCAGTCTCTGCAGACCCCACCCTGGGTCCAGAATTTTTGGCTCTGTTAGTCTCCTTGTGGGGCTCCTGTCCCCTCCAGGTCTTTCTAGCTCCCTCTTCTTTCATAAGATTCTCTGCACTCTGCCAAAAGTTTGGCTATGAATCTCAATATCTCCTTCAATACACTGCTGGGTAGAGTCTTTCAGAGGCCCTCTGTGGTAGGTTCCTGTCCTGTTTCCTGTCTTTTTCCACTTCTGGTGTCTATCCTGTTTGCCCTTCTGAATGAGGATTAAGCATCTTCCCTAGGGTCCTCTTTGTTGTTTAGCTTCTATGAGTGTACAGATTTTAGTATGTTATCCTATATTATATGTCTAATATCCACTTATAAGTGAGTATATACCATGTATGTCTTCTGCTTATGGGTTACCTCACTCAGGATGATCTTTTTCAGTTCCATCCATCTGCCTGCAAATTTCATGATTTCCTTGTTTTTAATTTCTGAGTAGTATTCCATTGTGTAAATGTACTACAATTTCTGTATCCATTCCTTGGTTATGGGACATCTAGGTTGTTTCCAGGTTCTGGCTATTACAAATAAAGCTACTATGAACATGGTTGAGCAAATGTCCTTGTTGTACACTTGAGCATATTTGGAATATATACCTAGGAGTGGTATAACTGGATCTTGAGAAAGTGCTATTCCTCATTGTCTGAGAAAGCACCAGGTTGATTTCCAAAGTGATTGTACACATTTACATTCCCACCAGCAATGGAGGAGGGTTCCCCTTTCTCCACAACCTCTCCAGCATGTGTTGTTACTTGAGTTTATGATCTTAGCCATTCTGATGGGCGTAAGGTGGAATTCAAGGTCGTTTTGATTGGCATTTCCCTGATGACTAAGGATGTTGAGCATTTCTTTAAGTGTTTCTCTGCCATTCAGTATTCCTCTGTTGAGAATTCTCTATTTAGCTCTATACCCCACTTTTAGTTGGATTACTTGTTTAGCTTCTTCAGTTCTTTATAAATATTCTGTATATTAGCCCTTTGTCAAATACAGGGTTGGTGAAGATCTCTTCCCAATCTGTAAGCTGTCATTTTGTTCTGATGACAGTGTCCTTCACCTTACGGAAGCTTTTCAGTTTCATGACGTCCCATTTATTGATTGTTGCTCTTGGAGCCTGTGCTGTTGGTGTTCTGTTCAGGAAATTGTCTCCTGTGCTAATGAGTTCAAGGCTCTTCCTCACTTTTTCTTCTAACAGATTTAGTGTGTCTGGTTTTATGTTGAGGTCTTTGATCCACTAGGACTATGGTTTTGTGCAGGGTGATAAATATGGATCTATTTGCATTTTTCTACTTGTAGACATCCAGTTAGATGAGTACCATTTGTTGAAGATGGTGTCTTTTTTCCATTGTAAACCATAAAATTATTTTGTTGTTATTTCATGGCTGTAGTTTTGCTACTGAGTCTCTAGCATTCCTTACATTCATAATGTAAGTATCTGATACACAGGATATCTGATATACGACTCCTATGAAAGGCTCACTCTATCTCTAGGGGGTTGCAACCCACAGGTTGAGAATCTGTTTTATCCAGAAGTAAACACAACCTATTTCCTGTCTTTGTTATAATATTTGAGGATGTCTTCAGGAAAACATCACCTGGTCCTGAGTAATGACAGCCCATTTATTCTGTCAAACAAGATGTCCTTTCAAGAACACATACAGTGTCAGTGGGCCTTTAGTTCCTTGTCAGTGGGTCTGATGTGGGTATTGTTAAGCACTCAGAATAGCAGACCAGGTCTCTGGAGCATAACATCTTTCCTCAGCAAGCCCCTCTCTCCCCACGTCACCACAATTCTGTATCCTGCCTCAGGATACAACAGAAATACCTGCTATCCACTTGCCCTAATTAGCACTGTGGAATTCTCTCCAGATTTTTCTGTGTCTCGATTTCCTTAAAGAGTCTACATGTAGGTTAGTCTGATTCACCCCTGGGCATCTCAATATAGTAGATTGATGATTTCATCAGCTGTTTCAAAGGACCCAGCAGTGATCTTTCCAGATACATGGATTTCTCAACTTATGCTGAAGTTGCATCTCAATAAACCAAGTCAGGATTAACATTATTAAAAATTGAACATACAAGTAAATTTTAAATTTTCTTTACATTTGTTTTGTGTGTGGGTATGCACATAGGAGTGCACAAATGCCATGGAGTGTCTGTGGGGGTCAGAGGCCTGCTTATAAGAGTTGGATTTCTCTTTCGTCTGTGTACTCTCATCTGAATCTTAAGGCCACCCAAGAGTAGGCCATTCATTCATTCATTCATTCATGTGGATATGATGCTAGAATGAAACCAGAGCTGCCTGCTTGCTTGGCCAGCACTCTACCAACTGAGCTATATTCACAGACCCTAGCTCATTTCCTTAGGTATATGAGGCTATGTCCTTGTTTTCATTTTTATTTTGTTAATGATGATTAATGTTAAGCATCCTTTCATGAGTGTGAATGCATGTATGTGCACAGGTGTATGAGGGGACCAGAAGCCAGCCTCAGGGTTCATTCCTCGGATGCCAGTTTGTTTTATTTTTCTCGTAGACTATGTGTTATTCTAGTACTATCTGCTGAAAAGACACTCTTTCGTGTATTGCCCCACTACTTACAGATAAGTCTATTTGCTTTAGATTGTAGATGAGTTACGTGGATAAGGGTTAATTTCTCATGTTTTCTGGATGAGTCTATTATTTTTGCATCTGATATCTGGTAAGGATCCTCCATTCTGTGTTTTTGTCTTAGAGTTAAAATTCTTGGACATCATAATTAGGTTAGGCTTTCCTTTGGATGGTTTTGGCATATCCAATTTTTTTTGGAGAAGACTGAATCTAGTACAGTGCACATACTACACAAGCACTCTTCTGCTGATCCATGCCTTGCATGCCTGGTGCGCAAGGAGGCCAGATATCAGGTGCCCTTGAACTGGAGCTACAGGTGCTTGTGAGCCATCTGATGTGGGCTCTGGTAACCAAACTGGGTCTTCTACAAGATCAGCAGGTACTCTTAACCCCTGAGCTGCACCCCTACCACCATCACAAGCCACCATGTAGGTGCTGGGATATGAACCCAGGTTCTCTGGAAGAGCAGCCAGAGCTCTTAAGCACTGAGCCATCTCTCCAGCCCCACTTTTTCTTTGAGATGGGGTTTCACTAAGTTGCCTGGGCTTAACTTGACTTCACTATGTTTGTAGGCAGACCCTGAACTTGTAATCCTCCTGGCTCAGTCGCTGAAGTAGCTGGGCTTCCAGATCTGTGCCACTGGACTCAGCTACCTGTTAATATTTATAGCTGGTTTATGGCAGAGGTGTAGCGTGTAGTATAATACTGTTACCATCATAACATCATCAGTATTGTTCAGTATTTGTTAGCATTGCACCCGGTGTCACCACAGTTAGAGGTACCAGTAATTCTCTTAAGTTTGTTACTATGTATGCATTTGCCTTAATGTGTACATCACGTATGTGCTATCCCTGCAGAGCCCATAAGAATATATCAGATTCCCCTGGAGCTAAAGTTACAGGCAGCTGTAAGGCCCCTTGTGTGGGTACTGAGAACCAAACCTGGGTCCTCTGCAGCAGTGTGGAATGTTCTTAACTGCTGAGACATCACTCCAGCCCCACCATTGACTCTAGAGTACGAAATCTCCTTTTGTTGGTTCCAAGTGTTGCTGCAGTGTTCTCAACCTGTGGGTTGTGACTACTTCGGGAAGATGAAGGGCTAGTTCCCAAGGATCACCTAAGATATTTATGTTACTATTCATAAAGTAGAAAAATTATGGTTATGAAGAAGCAGTGAAAATAACTTTATGGTTGAGGTCACCAAAACATGAGGAAGTGTATTAAAGGGTCACAGCATTAGGAACATTGAGAACCAGTTTGTTATTGTTTTAATGGGCCTTTCAGTGGGATGAGAGTTAAAATGAGCTCATATGAAGAACTCCCTGCCTTTATTTATCGTCCGCAATGAACAGTGTATTATGCAATAAGTTAGTGACCAAATGTATGTGTGGAGATGGGGCGGGGAGTGTTTGTGTGGAAGCCAGGTATTGACATCAAGTATTCTTCTCAGTTATTCTCTACCATATTTTTGAGACAGGCTCTCTTAGTAAACGTGGAACTCACCAAATATGGCTAGACAGGATGGCCAGCAGGCCTCAGGGATCCTCCTGTGTTTACCTTCCCAGGATTATAGGGCTGTGTCATCACACCCTGCTTCTTCTTTTCTTTACATACATCATATCCTGACTGCAGTTTCCTCTACCTCCACTCCTCCTAGACCCTCTTATACACACCTCCCCTTACCCCTAGATTTACTCTTTAGTTTTCATTCAAAAAAAAAAAAAAGCCTTTCAGGGATATCAACTGGACCCAGCAAAACAAATTACCATAAGACTAGCCACAAACCCTCATATCAAGGCTGGCAAGGCAACCCAGTAGGAGAAAAGGGTCCCCAGCACAGGCAAAAAACTCAGAGAAAGCCCCCCCCCCATCCCATTCCCACTGTTAGGAGTCCCACAGGAACACCACGCTACACAACTGTAACATATGCAAAGGACCTAGCTCAGAACCATGCAGGCTCCATAATTGTCTCATCAGTCTCGGTGAGCACTGCTTAGTTGATTATGTGGGTTGTGTTCTCGTAGTATCCTTGACCCTTCTGGCCTCCCCTTCTTCTGCAAGTTTCCCCTAGCTTCGCCTAATATTTGTGGTCTGTGCATCTGCTCCTCTCAGTTCCTGAATGATGCCTCACTAATGACAACTGGGCTAGTACCAATCTATGAATATAGCAGAGTATCATTAGGAATCATTTCATTGACTTTTGTTTTGTTTGCCAGTTATGTTTGGTTCTATCCTGAGCCTCTAGGCTGACCAGCCTCTGGTTCCTGGATAGTCACATAGTGTCAGGCATGGGCTCCCTTTCATGGCATGGACCTTAAGTTGGACCAGTCATTGGTTGACCACTCTTACAAATTCTGCACCACCATTGCCCCAGCACATCTTGCAGGCAGGAAATACTGTAGGTTGCTGGTTTTATGGCTGCACACCCTGCTTCTTACATGAATGCTGAGGATCTAACTTACATCTTCACACTTGCACAGCAAACACTTTACCAGCCCAACCATCTCCCCAGCCCTTTGATCGGATTTTTTTTTTTTAAGTAACTCAGATGCTTACCTGATTTTCTCACAGACCCTATCTGATCCTGTCTGATACTTCTGATACTCCTCTCTCTGAAAACGTGTTTATCTTCCTTAAGACAGGATGGCATCTTTCTTTTCTGAGTTTGGCCTTATGTGGTACTTGGAAGAGCTAAACAAGAAGGAATTTATGAAGTTTAAGGAGTTCCTCAAACAGGAGATTCTGCAGTTGGAGCTGAAACAGATTTCCTGGACCGAGGTAAAGAAGGCATCTCGGGAAGAACTTGCCAACTTACTGGTGAAACATTATGAGGAGAAGCAAGCCTGGGATATAACCTTCCAAATCTTCCAGAAGATCAATAGAAAGGATCTCAATGAGAAGGCAGCAAAAGAGATTGCTGGAATCCCAAAGATCTATCAAGCTCATTTGAAGAAGAAGCTGACCCAAGATTGGTCTGGAAAGGTCGTCATCAGAGGTCAGGATTTCTTTAAGCAGGAATTGACCCCAGACGACTATGCTTATTTTGAGGACCTTCTTGTATCAAAGGCAACTGGAAAGAAGCCACAGATGGTGTTCCTGCAAGGAGTGGCAGGAATTGGCAAGTCCCTGATGTTGGCAAAGTTGATGCTGGCCTGGTCGGATGGCCA
>CM053747.1:53244376-53359521 GCA_028658305.1 Pachyuromys duprasi | reverse complement strand
TTTTTTGGGCTGTTTCATCTTTGGCCTTTTGCATGAATCAGAACAAGAAAAGCTAGCGACATTTTTTGGCTACCAGCTGTCTCAGGAAATAAAACAGCAATTGTATCAGTTCCTTGAAACCGTTAATGCTGATGACGAGCTTCAAGAACAAATAGACGGCATGAAGTTATTTTACTGTCTGTTTGAGATAGAGGATGAGACCTTCTTAGTGCAAGCAATGAACTGTATGAGACAGATTAACTTTGTGGCTAAAAATTATTCTGATTTTATGGTTGCTACCTACTGCTTAAGACATTGTTCTACACTGAGGAAACTATCCTTTTCAACCCAAACTCTTGTACTTGAAGTACAAGAAGGCAGGTATGTGTGAGTAGCAGTGATGTGTTAGATCATGTATCTCTGTCATTCTTTTTGGTATCATTTTCAGAGTCTGTCCCTATGCGTTGTTCATTTATACAGACTTGTGATTGAAAACTCAGACTTACTGGTTGTCCAGTGGTGACTGGTCACCTTAGAAACCAAATATACACAAACAACAAAAACAGACTCAGCAAGCTGTGTGTGTATGTATACATATATGTACATATTGTGGCACATACCTATACATACATACATGTGTAAAGGAAAAGGTTGTCAACTTGAGAGTTGAGGAACATGATGTAATTCTATTTCAATTAAACATTTTTAAAATAAATTTAAAAACAAAACAGAGCTGTTAAGGGGAAAAACAAATTCACCTTTTGTCAACAGCTTCCACTTTTTAAGATTTATTTTTATTTTACATGTTAGGTGGCTGCATAGTAGTATGTATATGTGTGCAGATGGCCTCAGTGGTCAGAAGAGGGTGTCAGATCCACTGGAGCTATAGTTAACTGCCCAGTGTGGGTTCTGGGATCCAGATTCTTACTCTGAAGAAACATAAGCACTTTTAAATTAACCATTGAACTTCTCCAGTCCATCAGGCTGCATTTTTGAGCCCTGGATTAACTCTCTTAAAGATATGCAATTTGATCTTATTAATATTTATCTTGTTAAAATTTTTTTGAGACAGGATCTTACTATGTAGCTATGTCAAGCCTGGACTCAGATATCCTTCTGCCTGTCTCCAGTGTATTGGGATTAAAGATATGCACCCCCATGATTGGCTATTTTTGTTATTTATTAGTTGTGCATATTTATGGAGAAACAGTTCATATATACAGGGGCCAAGGGAGTAGCTCAGTTGGCAGAGTACCACCTGTTACAATGGGTCCTGGATTTGTTCCCCAGCATCATATGAAACTGATTATAGGTACATGCCTGTAGTTCAAGTCTCAGGTAGTGAAGGCAGAACAGAAATACAGGGTCATCATTGGTTATATATAGTAAGTGCAGAGCAAGCCTAAACTACATAAGACAGTGTATCTAAAGAATAAAAAATATTAATCACACTAAGCCATGTAAGGGGTCCCACACTTGTAACTCCAGCACTCAGGAAACTGAGGCAAGAGGATCTTTGAGCACTTTAAATTAGTCTGGGCTACATACAAAGGGAGTTCCGGTAAGTCTGGTCTAAAGAGTAAAATCTTGTGTCCAATAAGGAAAATCAAACAACAAAAATACATGTGTATAATTTATATCTCTTGAATCTTTTTTCCATCCTGAGGCTACAATCTAGGGCCTATACCAGGCTAGCACATTACCAGGAACTGCAGCCTCAGATTTTTTTTTTTTTTTTTTTTTTTGAGACATGGTGTAACCTTCTATTTGTTCTGTAATCAAGGCTGGCCTTGAACTTCCAATCTTTCTGTAGCAGTATAATAGGTTGACTCTTGAGCCCTGGAACTTATCCTTGGGACTTTCCTTTTCTTAGTTATAGTGGCCTTGTTATCAAAGCAGCAATGCTATTAATCCACCGCACTGTGAGGATGGAGAGTGACGATATTTGTCAATTGCTTTTCCTGCCCTTCTGAGGTATGAGCGTCACACTCACTTTCTTGATCTCCTGGCTGGGAACTGCTATTTAAAAGTCAAATGTTATGGGGAATATAGGGACGGCTCAGCTTCTGCACAAGTGTGAGAACATGTTTCATCCCCAGGACCCACTTTTTTTTTTGAGAAGGCTGTGCAGAGCAGCAGGTATCCCAGCACCAAGGAGGCAGAGACTTGGCTTCCATATGTGAGCACACACATGTGCACGAACTCACAAATGTACACACAAAAACATGTACTAGATTGACTGATTTCATACTTGGAAATCATATAAAATGAGCTGGTAAGATAGCTCAGCAGATAAACGGTGCCTGCCCTCAAGTCTGATGACCTAAGGATTCCTGCAAGTTGTCCTTGAACCTCTACACACATGATTCGACACACACACAGAGTAAGAAATGTTATAAGGCAAATTTGATTATTCTACTGGAAGTGAGGAAGGAGGCAGAGAAGTCACATATATTATCTAGATTATATACTGTATATAAGTAGTCGCATCTAAAACTTGAGCCGGGAGATTCTTGCTCTAGGTTTTGACTCAGTGGCTCTGGGACCCTGCCTCATTTTTCATTCTGAAACCACTAAGGTTGTCTTTAAGGCAGGTTTTCAGCATCACCAGGCCATCTGGGTGCTCTTCTGCTGCTGTGTGAGTAGGGAGGGGAGGGGAAAGTCCCAGACAAGCCTCATCCCCAATGTGTAGGATTCTTAGAGCCTCTGGCCATTACCCAGTAGACATTAAGTGCCCTCTACCCTCCAGCTACAACAGCTGGAATCCCCACAGACCTTGCTACACATCTGGCTAACAACTGCAAGCATGAAATGGACTTAGCTGGCCACCCTTCCTCTGTTCAGGGAGTCAGTTTGCTACATTTATGTGCTGTGAATGCCTGCATGTGTGCATGTATATTGTATGCATACAGTGCCCATGGTGCCAGAAGAGGGTGTCAGATAATTCTGGAATTGAACCTACAGATGGTTATGAGCCACCATCTTAGTGCTGGAAACTGAACTCAGGTCTTCTGCAAGAACAGCAAATGCTCTTAACCACCAAGCTATCTCTCTGGGCCCTTGAGTTAACTTTTAAACAATGAAATGTATTCCTTTCTCTTCCATTACAGGGAAAAGTTACTCATCTGTTGGCATCATATGTGCTCTGTGCTCATAAATAATGACATTCAGCTACTCCAAGTCAAAGACACTCATCTCAGTGAGCAAGCATTCTTGATCCTGTATAATCACCTGAAGTGTCTCAACTGCAGCCTTCAAGTACTTGAGTAAGTTAAAGCTGGACTTTGATTTAGTGGTATCATGGAGGTAACAGACTAGTCTTCCCATCATCTTGTAGCTAACTGCATAAATGAAGGCTTCTACAGTCTAAAGTAGAATCTCACTGGCATGGCACCACTAATGTCTGTTACTGACCATTCTTCATCAAGGACTGTCCCATGAGTTACAGGATGATGAGAGTGTGTGCGGGGCTCTGCTTTCTAGATGCTGATGTGACAGTCATCATTGCTCCAAACATTTTACAGAGTTCACACAGAAGAGAAAAATTAGCCAGTTTGAGAACCAGTGAGCAGTGTCACTGCATTATGAAATTAGAGTTATGCCCTCATTATAGGATATAGGATCGTGCCAAAGACCCAGAGTTCAGGCTGGGTGGAAACTAATGGATACCTCTCTGTTGTACAGGGCAAATAACGTGTATGCACGTGATACCCACCTGTTCTTTGAGTTGATAAATCAGAGCCGCAGTTTGCAGCACTTGAACCTCAGCCTCACATTCCTCTCTGAGAATGATGTGAAACTGTTGTGTGATGTCTTGAACCAGGCAAAGTGCAACATAAAAACTCTGGGGTAAGTTTTGTGTTTACCAACTCACTATTCCCCTCAAAGAAGGCATCTTAATTTTGATCCCTCTTGCTGTTATAAAAATGCCCTGACCTCAGCACCATTAGAGAAAAAAGGTTTATTGGATTCAAAATTCCAGCTTATAGGCCATCGTTGTGGGAAGTCAGGGTAGGGAAAACTAACCTGGAAGCATAGTGGCATCACATCCACAATCAAGAGCAAAGAGCAGAGGATTAATGTGTGCTTGCTAGTGCTCATCTTTCTCTACCCCTATATGGTTCAGGATCCTCCTTCCTGAGGAATGGTACCACCCACAGTGGGCAGATAATACCACCTCACCTAACTTCATCAGGGAATCACCCATAAACATGTCCACAGGTCAGCCCCATCTGGAGAACCCCTCACTGAGACTCCCTTTCTAGGTGATTCTATTGTGTCAGGTTGATAATTAAAACCACCACAGGACTACAGTTTTTAATGTATGCACTTGCGTCCTATTTTTCTATTGTTCATGTGCAAACTTAAGAACTGATCACAGCCAGCCAAAGAGATGGATCAGTGGGTTAAGGCACCTGCTGCCTACCCTACTACCTGAGTTCTAGCCCAGTACCTACATGGAGAAAGGAAAGAAGCAACTTCCACAGATTGTCCTCTTTTAGTCTACATTCTACACATGCTCTTTCACATGTTGTAGCACATGTGCTTATGTGTGCACACTTGCATTCATAAATAAATGAGGTGATTTTCAAAGATTTAAAACACTGGGCTGTTAAGGGCATTTGCTCTCCCACTAGTCCAACCCTCAGCACCCACGTGTTGGTTCACAACCATCTGTATCTCTAGTTCCAGAGGATCTGACAACCTTCTGACACCGACAGGCACCAGATATGCATGTGGTGCCAGACTTACCCAGGCAAAACACTCACACATGAAGTAAAAATTAGTAGGTCTAAATTTTTAAAAGTTTACCTGACTATGGAATGTGAAGGTTACACACTTTGAATGTGAAAATATACACTTTGGAACCATTGCTTCTGTTCAGCTTTCATGGATTCTAACATACCTTAGACTCAGCTCACACTGAGTGTACGTTCTATGATTGCATGACTCCATTTGCTGATAGATAGGTGCTTCCTGAACCATTCATGGCAGGTGTTCAAACTTGAGAATTTGGAATTCTGACTGACAGTAAGCTAGATGAGAAACCTGTGGTTATTGAGCATATCTAGATAGATCACAGATATTGCTGGTAGCACAAATTTGATTAAAATTTATTCCATGTGGTTCACATATAAAGTCAAGGATGGACAGGACTGGTATTAAGAGGCGAGGGTAGTAGTTCTTGTTTAGTGACAGAGAAGGGAGTGGGGTGAATATGGAGGAAGATGGTTCTTTGTATGTGCACTTTTGTCCTATTTTTCTGCCCTGGGTACTGATATTTTATATGGTTCTATGATAGCCATGCTTTGGGTTTTGAATGACTGAGTTTATTGAATATATAGCAAAAAAATTTTAGATATCAAGTAGCAGAAAGAAGCTACAGATAACTAACAGTTTATCCTCAGATCTGGCACTGACACATCATCATCAGAGACTAGGATAGCCCAATGACAGAGAAAACTAAAGATAACATCAAATTGGAACCTATAAACATCTGCAGAAATTGACAGGGGAAAGCTCATTGAAGCAGTCAGAGGGAAATCCTGATTGCCTGTCTTGGGAGGAAGAACAAAGTGTTCCTTTTGGGCCCTCAAGTAAAACAACAAATAACAGCAGGTAGATAATGTCTGCAAAGGAGCAAGACAGGTACTTAGACTCATCCAGCAGACATGACTGGGGAGGCCTTGAAACAGCCCTGCTGGAGATCCCCTTTCAGAGTTCCAGGAAGAATAGAGCATTATCTCCACCCGTGAGCTCCTTCCCACCTTCCTTCTCGTGGTCAGTTGTTATTATGTTATGGCATCAACAGTAGTAACTTCGGTTGACACTGTTCTCAGGAACAGTGTATTTACTCTTGGGCTGTGTGACTGTTCTCCCCTTTCACTATTACAGACTCAGAGGGCCATCCCATCCCTGGACAAGGAGTCTTAGAGGATATCTGCAATAAACATGCTGGAGACTGGGACAGGAAAGCCCTCTTTACTCTCAGAGTTTAATTTCAGCAAGCTTAAACAGCATATCACAATTTACCAAAATAGCATACGTTACATCTGATTGCTCATGGCCATTAAACATACACACACTCACTCACTCACTGGAAAGATGGCTCAGCGGTTTAAGAGACTTTGTTGCTCATGTAGAGAACCCAGGTTTAAGCCCTATCCCAGCACTCACCTCAAGTGGCTTACAGCCACCTGCACCTCTGGTTCTAGGGGATATGACACCCCTTTCTGGCTTCTATAGGCACCAGGCACAGATGTGATACACATACATACCTGCAGACAAACACTAATACACATTAAAAATAAAAATCTTTTTTAAAATAAAGAACAATGTCAAGTTCAGAGAGGTCCCAAGCCTTCACAGGGATAGCAAGGGACAGTATCATGAAGACAGAGAAGAATGTGATGTTCTCCTTTTCCTGCAGGGTAGCAGGCTGTCACCTTTCACCTGATGTCTGCAAGATCTTTGCCTCCGTCCTGATCAGCAGCAAGACATTGAAGCATCTTAATATTGCATGCAACAACTTGGACAAAGGAATGCCCTCACTGTGTAAGGCTTTGTGCCACCCAGACTGCGTGCTAAATGACTTAGTGTAAGTGGCCTTGGGTGGTGGGGTCACTGTGGAGAACTGTGGGAATAATTTGAACATGGGCTCTGTTTATTAAAATCTGCCTATTGTGTGGCTGGAGAAATGAGTATTTTCTAAGCTGACTACAGGAGGACACTATTTGTCTGAGCTGAGGGTTGAAGTTTCAGAGCTCAAGGATCAGCCATATTTATGAGCTCCAGTTTCAAACAAGGCAGAGAAAAATCAAGGAACACACTTGACATCAGCTTCTGGCCTCCACATACACGCAGCAGGCACAGTGTTAAATTTCTGAGGTAGAGAAGGAGACTTGAGCCTAATCTCAACAGACCAGACTGTTTATTTCAGTCAGCGAAGCACAGTTTCCTGTGTTGGGGAAAGCTGGCTGTGACTCTTGATAGGGGTGGTGTGGGGGTATTGTTTGCATCTATAAGAGGACCAGACAGTTCCCCAGTCTCTCTTTCCTTCAGCTTAGAATACAGCCAAAGGGTAGTTGGGAGGTTCTGCATTCTCTCTTTCCTTGAATAGTCATACCTTTCTGTGCTTACCTGCTAACCAGAGCATCATCATTTGTAGGAATCCTGTTCAGTGACCAAGGCATTCTCTTATACACCACACAGAGAAATTAGTTGTAAGAACTTCCCCTTGATACAGTCTTAGAGCAGAAGTTTCAAAGCATTAACTTAAGAAACGCAGACAAGTCGCAAGGGGTTGGAGAGATGACTCAGTGGTTAAGAACACACACGCTGCTCTTCCAGAGGACCCATTTGCTTCCTAGCAGCAACGACAGGCAGCTCAACAACTACTTGTAGCTCTAGGTCTGAGGAATCAAACAACCTCTTCTGGCCTTCGTAGACACCCTTACATGGACTGACCTACACATAGCACACACCAGTACACATAATTAAAAATCTTGAAAAGGTATGCATGCCCCAGGCTTGGTTGTACATCCCTGTCGTTCCAACTGTACAGGAGGGAGGCTGGGACCAGAGGATTTCAAGTTCAAGGACAACCTTTGAAACAGCCCATGTAAAGGTGGAAGGAGAGAACCAGTTCAACAAAGCTGTTTTCTGACCCCCACATACACACTGTGATATGCCCATACACATCATATAAGCATACACACTATAATTATTATTTAAAATTTTTAATTGGTTCTGAACTTTACATTTGTAGATTATTCTTGTTGTTATTCCCTAATCAACATGATACACCATTTTAGATTGTATAAGAAGTCTGGAGGAGAATGGAACTAGTGTACAGGAGAGTATGGACAGGTTCTAGACACATACTGAACTGTTGTAACATAGCTCCTGAATACCTGTGGATTTTTGCATCCATGGTGATTCTGATCCCACATGCACCCTCCCCCTCCAGCTACCCATAGATACCAAGGAATTAATGTACTAAATTTCAAAAAATGTTAGACTAGATTGAAGTGTCAGTAACTTATGTTGGCATGCAGAATGGGTTCTAAACTGGGACAGTCACAGAATACCATGCCTATGAGCCGCTTGACCTCATTTCATCTGAATAAGCCTCTCTTGTAATTGTGGATAGAATAAGTATGTAAACTAACATAGAAGAAAATTGGGGTCTTTGGAACTCAGGAGGAGTTCTGCTTTGGAGGGGGCAAAATTATTATAATTTTTCGTATCGTGTATTCCTATATATTTTATATTGTGATGGTTAGTGTTACACAATGTAGATTCACCTGAAAAGACAGTCCCAATGAAGGAGTATCTAGATCAGGTGGGTCTGTGAACATATCTGTGAGGAGTTATCTTGGTTGTATTAATTGATACGGGAAGACCCAGCCCACTGTGGACAGCACCATTCCCTAGGTTTGGGTCCTGGATTACATAAGAGTGGAAAACATAGGCATGCATGTATGAATTCTCTGTGCCCTTGACTCTAGATATGCTAGGACCAGCTGTTCAAAGTTTCTACTTGACTTTGCACACTGAGACTGAAATCTGGAATGGTGAGCTAAAATAGAGCCTCTCTCCCTGAAGTTGATTTTTATAAGGATATTTTCATCACAGCACCAGAAATGAAACTAAACCACATACATTTTTTCAAAATATATTTTCATGCTGTTCATTAAACAAAACAACATGGGTATGGTTACCTGTATTAAAATAATCATGTAATATTCAAAGCATCATTAAAGCCAGTAATTGAGGCATTGTTAATATAAAGGATTTAGGTTAGCATTAAGTAACGTCCTCCACACATAAGCATTTTCAATGAATTTACTCAGTTTCAATGCTAGATCTGATGTGAGTCAGAAGAAACAAAGGGAGATGTATTAGAATAAGCCAGAAGTTTCTTGTATAGCTTGAATATTTTGTTACTGTTATTATGCGCAGAGTTGTGGAAATGTTACATTTTTCCTCTTTCACATGCTGTTCTTTTCCTCCTACAGGCTGAGCAACTGCTCCCTGAGTGAGCGATGTTGGGACTGCCTTTCTGATGTTCTTAGGCGGAACAAAACCCTGAGCCACCTGGACATCGCCTGCAATGACCTGAAGGATGAAGGACTGAAAGTTCTCTGTAGGGCTTTGGCTCTCCCAGACAGTGCCCTGAAGTCTCTATGGTAGATTTCATTGTTCTTTGCCTGAGCTCTATCTAGGAATCTTTAATGTCTATGCCTGAAGAGTATGGAGGTTAGAGTTACTCACCTCAGGTTACTGAAGACCCTTTCCTGTGCCTTGACCTCTGCGTCAAGGTTTTGGTCTGAGGTGGGCAGCCACTCAGAATATAGACACAGGGACTGAGAGAAAGAACGGAATTAATTACGGCTGGAGTCCAGGGGATGGTTAAGATGTTTGGAGTAGTGCTAGAAGATGAGTGGCTATCATCAGATGGAATACTGGACCCCATATTCTAGACAGAAGGTTATATTAGTGATTTATCTCATCACTGTGCCTGGGATGAAATGTCTGACTGAAGCAACTTAAGGGAGGCAGAGTTCTTTGCAGGTTACAGTATGGAAAGGTCTAATCTCCCCTGGTACAGAAAAAAGCATGGTGGAATGGCCGCATGGTGGTGGGAATATGTATAAAAATTATTCTCATTTTTGTGTAAGCAGACAGTGGAACCAAAATCAGGGTCTAAGATATAATCCTAGACACAGTGGCCCATATCTATCTGTTAAACCCCAATATTCTAGATGTCCCACAACCTCCTAAAATAGTGCCCCATATGAGGACTAAGTGTTTAAACACATGAACCTGTAGGAGACATTTAAAATTAAAAGAAAGAGTAAGACAAGGAATAGGGGACCCAAAAATACATGTGTGAATTAGTGTGCATAAAAATTTTACCTTGGAAAGAATAAACAGTAGTGTAACATAAATGGAAGAGAGAAAAACAGAACCCTTCATTTCAGCTTATAAAGTCAATAGGTATTTGGAAAGTTTAGTGAGGTGGTTGTTTTGATCATGCCAAGTGGACTTGTATTCTACGATCAAATGACTTCCTGTGAGAAATCCATACATGGGACTTGGGAGGACAATGTCACCTGATCTGTTATGAAATCTCAAGAGTCACTACATTTTGTCATGTCTAGAAAGAGGATAAGGAGCAAAATGAAAACACAGGGTAGAATGTGTGTGGTTTTCTCTCTAATGATGGCTTTGGCTATTTTAGAAACCAAAAACAACTAAAGATGTCAGATTTGATATATTTTAAAAACATTAAAATTATCTATATTCCCTTACACTATAAAGGATGAAGAAAAAGTAACTTAAAAGTATAAACCATTTGAGGTCTCTAAAAAGGCTGAATATGTAAGCTGTTGGGAGAGGGAAAATAGGTTTTCTCCAATGAAATGACACCCTAAAGTAGTCCAGAGTAGTTGGCTAACACAAAATGGACTCCATGTTTTATGGGCCTTTTTGGTTGGTTTGTTTGGTCAAACTTGGATAGAATAAGACCCTAACACATACACACACAAGTAAAAAGCATATGGTACTTTCAAAAATACAAACACTTTAAGAATATGAACTATCAAGCCTCACTCAGTATTTTCAGAGGTTAAATAAATAGTAATGTGAGAGCTGGAGAGGGGCTTAGCAGTTCATAGCACAAGGCTCCCTTGAATGGAATCTAAGCTTGTTTCCTAGCACCAGACTAAGTTTCCAGAGACTTAGTACCTTCTGTAACTCCAGCTCCAGGAAACCAGACCACTTCCTCTGGCCTTTGTAGGCACCTACTTACATGTGGCAGGCACACACACAAAGACAATTTTTTTAAAGCAGTATCAGATTCACACCAGAATATGAGAAATTAGACCGAATGGGCTGCTCAGAAACAAGCCCATCCACTGGTGTTTGTATAATTCAAGTGGATCAAAGATAGTTCAGGAAAAGAGCGGGCTTTACTGAGTGCTCCCAGTTAGCCACCATCCGTGTGGATGGCGAAGGCAGTAACACTCTGCCATCTTTCTTCTGTGATGTAAAAGTGTGGAAACCTTGAAAGCTGTAAAGTAGCCACCCCTCCCCTGCCTTATCCACAGTTTGGATTACCCACAATGTCCCACTCTATTTTCATATTAGTTACCCAGTCAATCATGGCTCAGAAGTATTAGTTAACAAAGTATTTTGATATTGCTTAACCTAATGTTTCAACCTTTAAAAAGATTTTTTTTTACTTCATTTTATGTGGGTGTGCTTCTGAGTGTACATATGTACGCCATGTGCATGAGAAGGCTGGGGCAGAAATCAGATCCCCTGGAAGTGGTTATAGGTGTTGATGAGCTGCCTGATGTGGGCTCTGACAGCCATACATGGGTCCTCTGCAGGAGCAGTGTGCTCTTAACCTCTGCGTTACCTCTCCAGCCCCCATTTACACTTTTATTACAGTGCATTGCTGTTGATATCTTAGTGTGCCTGTGGACCACTGAGACAATGATATTCCTGAGAGGCTCTATGCTGTCTGCAGTTTTGGGCATCACTGTGTCTTGTGAAACGCTTCCTCTTCATGTCAGGGATTAACTACTACATTGTGATTTTTCTCTTGCAGTTTGAGAAATTGTCTCATCACCACCAGCGGCTGCCAGGATCTAGCTGAAGTCCTCAGCAGCAACCAGAACCTGAGGAGCCTACATATTTCAGAGAATAAGCTAAAAGATGCTGGTGTGAAGCTGCTGTGTGATGCTATAAAACATCCCAACTGCCATCTAGAGAATCTTGGGTGGGTGTCCTAAGGTCAGAGCTATGTATTTGAGGGTGGCAAAAGGTGAGTGATTAATGTGCAGAAAGAGAAATTAAAACTCCATTGGCTCAGCAGTTAAGAACACTAGCTGTTCTTCCAGATGACCCAGGTTCAATTCTCAACATCCACATGGCAGCTCACAACTGTCTGTGACTCCAGTTTCAGGAGACCAAACATTCTCTTAGAGATATACATGCAGACGAAACACCAATGCACATTAAATAAAAATAAATTAATTAAAAAAGCCTCCATGGGGACAACATAGCAGTTATCAGTGGTTGTATTACTAAGCCTCTCCCAAACCTGGTGTTTGTATAATTCAAGTGGATCAAAGATAGTTCAGGAAAAGAGCAGGCTTTACTGAGTGCTTCCAGTCAGCCACCATCCCTGTGGATGGCAAAGCCTGGAGGCAGTGAGTCTTTACAGCTGGCTAATCACTAGGATAGCCAGGTTTGATTTATCTCAACTGGACATACTTTTACAATATGATAGGGGACCGCCTAACTGTTGGGAATGGAGGCAGGATAAGTGGATGGTGCATGGACAGATATGTTGATGGATGGCAAGATGGATGAATGAACACATAGGTAGGTGGGTGATTTATGGTTGCATGCAAGGGATAAATGTTTATTACATGGATGGATGTATATTTGGATGAGTACATGCAAGAATGGGTGAGTGATTGATAGTTGCAGGAATAGATGTGTGATTATAGTTGTGGATGGAAGCATGCATAGGATAGATAGCTGTTATGTGGATGTGTGCATATATGGATACTGGATGCATATATAGATGGTTGGATGGATGCATGGATGGATGTCCACTGAGAGTAACAGGAGTGACCAAACTCCATATCATTTATTTATTTGTCTGGACTAGCTAATGTGGCAACTGCTTTGGCTGCCATGATAAAAATCAATAGAGTGGCTCATACAGCAGAGATTTATTGATAAACACAGAAGTAGAGACTATAAGTGAGACCATGCTATCAGCAGTGATGCTTCCTTTAGAGGACCAAGAAGGAGTATGTTCCAGGCTTTTTTCATTGACTTGAAAAAGGCTTTCTCCTCCCTGTCTTCACAATTTAGATCCCACCCTGTTGTACTTATTTTAACTTAGTTGCATCTCTAAAGACTTTATTTTAAAATTCAGTCCCATGGGACACTGAGGATTAGAACTTTAACATAAGAATTTTGAAGGGGTGTAGTTTAGTCCATAGCAGAAAGAATCTCAAGGGTTCAGATTAAAGAGTATTAAAGTGCTTGAGGTATAGGCTCAGAACTCAGCAACCCTTGCTTCACTATATTACCCAGTACAAGGTACAATGTCAGCCCAGGTTCAAGAGCTGGGACAGCAGACTGTTAGTGGAACTATTAGTTCACCGCAGACATGGATATGGAAAATGGACCATTGTGGTCACATCTGCCAAGAAAGGGAGAAGTTGATGTTGTGAACATTGGGCTTTTAAGAGACTGTCCTTGGAGGCTATGGAGTGAGTGTAGGCTAAATGACTAAGTCACCTCTCATCCGTCTGCCTTCCTACCCTCATGTGGAACTCTTCCTTTCTATTGTAGGCTGGAAGCCTGTGAGCTAACTAGTGCCTGTTGTGAGGACCTTGCTTCTGCTTTTACCCAGAGTAAGACCCTGTGGGAGATCAACCTGCAGGAGAATGCCTTGGACTACAGTGGGTTGGTTGTGTTGTGCGATGCTCTGAAACATCGACCATGTACCCTGCATATACTTGGGTGAGCTGCCCTTGTTCTCCTTGGTGGGAAGAGTCCTTAGGGCTAAGAAGGGATTAACTAAAATCTTAAATGTGCAGCTAATTATAATTAAGATATAAATATGAGAGCCAGGGAGATGGCTCAGTCCATAGAGTGCTTGGCACACAAGTATAAGGCCCATAGTTTGAACCCAGAGACTACATGAAGAAGCCAGGCATGGGGTTTGCACTTGTAATGTCAGTACTAGAGAGGGAAAGACCAGAGGATACTTAATGATCACTGGTCAGAAAGTCTAGTCAAATTAGTGAGTTCTAGGCCAAATGAGAGACCTTATCTCAAAAATCAAAACAGATACCTGAAGTTGGCCTGTGGCCCCTGCGTGCTTACACACACACATCCAAAATGCAAATAAATCAATAATAAGGTGTTGGTCACACCAGTAATAATCATGCCACTGTTGCACCAGCAAGCATATCTTGTCATGAAACCATACCCCTCGCTGAGGGACTGTGGCGGTTATTTGGTTTTGGGGAGGGATGCCATAAAATAATTTTAAGTCCAAATTAAAAATAAATTCAAGTAATGTTCTCTTACATAGGGGTGTTGTTGCAGGAGTGTCAGATTAAATATAAAGCCCTCCCTTGCCCTGTGACTGATGAGTGCCCAAGTACTGGTAGCATTTGGTACTATTAAAATGATGATACATAAATATACTTGTATATTTATAACTTGTATAACTTATGTTTAGGCAGACAGTCCTCACTTAAGATTGTTTGGATCTATAATATGGAGATCATTCTTTTTTTTTCCAACACAGTAACCAATAATTATATGAGATATTCAACATTTTAATGTAAGGTAGTCTTTATGTTAGATGATTTGATTTTGCCCACCTGGATACTAATGTGGGTGCTCTGAGAACATTTAAGATAGGCAAGTGAGGTTGGTACGCTTGTTGATAAAGGCTTATATTAAGCATTTGTCATTTAAGTATGTGGTTCGGACTACTTTATATCAGTGTAAGATACATATACTATATGTCATTTTATAAATATGATATATATTAGGTAATATTTTACAAATATTTGTGGTTAATTTTCCTCCTATGGTCTCCAAACCCGTTTGAGAGCAAGGTAATTTTGTGAAAGTATGGTAGGGATTGTGTACACAAGTGTGGAGAACAGAGGACAACCTCTAATGGTCCGTCATCAGATGCCATCCACCTCAGTTATTTTTGATGGGATCTCTCACTGGAACCTGGGACTAACCAGTTCTATAAGGCTTTGGACCTGCCAATCTCTGCTTCATTGGTTCTTCAACCACAGGTATATGCCACCATCCCAAGCTTTTTTTGTTGTTTTTTTCCAAGACAAGGTTCCCTGTATAACAGCCCTGCTTGTCCTAGACTCGCTTTGTAGACCAGGCTGGCTTCAAACTCATAGAGATTTGCCTGCCTCTGCCTCCTGAGTACTGGGATTAAAGGTATGCACTATCATGCCCACCTTTTTAAAAATGTATTTTTGTGTTATGTGTATGGATATGTTCTGTCTGCATTTTATATATATGTACCACATGTTTTCATTGCCTGAGGAGGTCACAAGAGGGCACTGAGTCCTCTGACACTGGCATCACAGACAGTTGTTAACTGTCATGTGAGTGCTGGGAACCTAGGCTCTTTGAAAGAGCAGTTAGTGCTGTTAACTACTGAGCCACCTCTCCAACCCCTATTCCCAGATCTTTATGTGGGTGTTGGTTGGGATTAGCCTCAGGTCCTCATGCTTTCATAGCAAACACTTTACTGGGAAAGCTTATCTCTCCAGACCGTCAAGGTCAGGGTCATTTTACGTTGTTATTAAGCCACTCACTTATAAAAAAGTGAAGCCTTATTTTGATGTTCAACCTGTTGACACTGAAGCATGGCTATACACACATAGTTCACACTAAAAAACTATGCAGTTGGTTTACAAAATCTTACTGTTTTCAGTAAATTCATAATTTTGTGCTGGACCTTTTCATGGCTGCCTTTTTTTTTCCATGTAACTAATGGGCTGCAGGTAGAATATGTGTACCAGATTTTGGGTTAAAATGTTTGTAACTCTAACAGTCTCTCCTGGAAGACACAGGCTCACTTCCTTAAGTTCTTGTAAGTTCCCCGACACCCTGGAAATTTCAGAGTGCCTACAAGATTTCTTTCTTACTTGGTTTTGGCTAGAGATTGAGAGG
Source organism: Pachyuromys duprasi (assembly GCA_028658305.1). Lineage (NCBI taxonomy): Eukaryota > Metazoa > Chordata > Mammalia > Rodentia > Muridae > Pachyuromys > Pachyuromys duprasi. The sequence continues at coordinate 53,343,783 of CM053747.1, read as the reverse complement.
GTTCCAAGCTGGAGTGGATGCAAAATTAAGTAGAAGAGGTGAGTTATCTGTCATTTTCTGAGCCATCCAGTCTGCGTTTGTTTCCAATTCAGCCATGTTTACTCTGCACCCTGAGGCAAGGTATCAGTTCCTATAATTATCAGTCTTTGGTCTGCAAAGTAAGAGTCATTATTTGACATGAGGCATTCAAAAATATATAGGTGTCAGATAATGTGGTAGGTGTTCTGAAGCCAAGTAAGTTTTCTTTGTTTCTGCTTGTCCTCCTACACCACCATGGAAAGTCTGAGAGAGACGTGTACTGCTATTAATATATGTCCAGAACCATGGTTCATTCCTAAAGGACAAAGCTACCTGAAACATAAAAATATACATGAACTGGTGGTTTGGATGAAAATGTCTCCCATAGGCTCAGATGCTTGAGTACTTGGTCTCCAGTTGGTTGTGCTCTTTGGGTAGGTTTAGGAGGTATGGCTGTGCTTGAGAAAGTATGTCACTCGTGAAAAGCCAGTGAAAAGCCTCGAACCATTCCCAGTGTTCTCTCTCTGCTTTATGCTTGTGGTTCAAGATGTGAGGACCAGCTTCCTGGTCCTGCTGCCACTCTTCCCTGCCACAATGGTGACAGACTCTAACCCCTCTGGAACTGTGGGGGTTTTCGGAAAATAGACCCATCATTCTGTAGGTTGTCTTGATCATGATGTTTTATCACAATAATAGAAAAGTAACTAATATAGAACCAAAACAGAGACAGGAACCAGGGCAAGTGTGTATGTGTGTGTGCACACACATGCATGATGTCTGTGTGTCTGTGTTTGGGACTGTGATTATTGTGTATGGATGCATGTGCATAAGAACAGTTAGCCAGAGGACTACGATCAGACACACAGATCATGGAAAGAATTACTGTTTTGGGCTTGAAGAAAAATAATCCTCAAGCTTTTCTAAGTGTTCTACTCAGCACTGTAAGGTTCAGATAGAATCAATGCTTCCTACCACCATTCGGAATATTGACATCAAATTGAAATAGACCACAGTTGTGTTGTAGAATTCATAGTACAGAGATGGCCAAAGCAGAAGCTGTGAAGAGACTCAGTCAAGTAAAGTGCCTGCTGCAGAAGTATGAGGACCTGAGTTCAGATCTTTTGCACCCAAGTAAAAAAAAAAGTTGATTGTGGTTTCATGGGTCTGTAATTCTACAGCTGAGGAAATGAGTGGAGACAGGAGGCTCCCTGAAGCTTGCTGGCCAACAAGTCCATGAATAGCAGGTTCAGTGAGAGATCCTGTCTCAAAAAGATAAGGTGGAAAAGAATTGAATACACCTGCCGTTGACTTCTGGCAAGTAGGCATGCACACACATACACACAAACACACATGGGCAAACCAACAAATAAATCAAAAAATTTTTTCATTTAAAAAATGTTATGTGTATGGATATTTTTTCTGCAAGTACATCTGATTTGGAGGCCAGAAGCTGGTATTAGATCCCCTGGAACTGGAGTTACAGATGCTTGTGAGCTACAGTGTGGGAATTGAAACTGGGTCCTCTGCAAGAACAGCCAGTGCTCTTAACTAGAGACATCTCTCCAGTCCCCAGATCAGTTTTAATGGAAGAATCTGAATGTTAAACATGCACACCATCTCATAGCATGGGTATGTCACCCCACTTGTTTTTTATTTATTTATTTTTAACAGAAAGTAGGTACATTTTTTATTTTCTCTGATTTATTTTCTATAGTTTGAATAATGATGACCCAAGTATTGAATTTTGCATTGTAGCACAGAGATATTGCAAAGGCAGTTCACAAATCCGTAAGGGATAAAGATGACATACATCAATAACTAGACTGGAACCTGTGCCATTCATGACTGAAATATTTTGAAAATGGAATGTGCCTAAATTAAAGTGGATACAATATCTTCTTTCGTTTCAACTCATGAAGCTGAAGGACCTGCCCACTCATCTTCTTTTCACAACAATGGCAAGACGCCCCTTCCCAGACTATTGTATTTAGAGACATTCAGTAAATGTATGTTAACATGGGGAACATGTATGATATAATCCTTCTTGGACTCTCCCCCAAAAGATAGGCAATATTTCAATCTTCTTGACTGGCTTCTCTTTAAATAAGAAAAAAATACTTTCAAGTATTTGCAGTAAATGTTACATCTAATATTCCTATGACATGGATAACACTAGTCAAGTATTAATACTACACTATTTTAATATATAGATAAGCCATCTCAAGACTTAATATATATTGATTATATACAAATACTGGTTTTATAAACAATATTAGAATAGGAATGACATGTTATTCTAGCATGTAAAGAAAAACATTAAAGCTGTCGTTGGCTGCCTTTTCTCTAAAACAAAGATACACAAAAATCAATGCAAAACATAATTTTCTTTGATATAATACTAATAAACAAAAGTACTCAATTTCTTTATAACAGTAAGATAAGTGGAAGAAGTGATTCTTAAAAATGTCACTAACAATATCATCTAAAATGTAGTTTGTTCCAAAATTAAAAGTATACTTACAGCAGCTCTGAACACACTGACAAATAATAAGAGACTTGGCCCAAGTTACAGAGCAGAGTCAGAGGCTGCTTTTACCTCTACCCGTGCCTAACAGGGTCTGCTCTTGAAGAATCATGTTCATAATTTAAATTACTGAATCTGTTGAAAACATTTGCTCTAATACATTTCTTTATAAACATTCGTACAATTGGAGTAAGTTCCAATTTATTTCTACATAGAAATCTATGAAAAAAATAGACTATGAAGTATAGTATTACAAGATCATTCCTGGAATTTACTAAAATGAAGGTAGGAAAACAACAAAACATTTAATAAAAGAGCTGCAGACATCACAGTGCTAAAAAGGAAAACAAAGGACATAATATCTCACAGAGAGACCAGGAGGTGGGACATAGAGTGAAAGCTAACCAATTCTAAGTAGGAGTGAGGTGTCATGCCCTGAACCACTTGAAGATGAAGTAAACTTCTGACTGGTAAGGTCTGTGAAGTTATAAGATGCACACGGAAGAGGAAACATATCACAGATTCACAAGGAATGCTTGACAATGAACGTGCATGCATGCTCTCACTGGAATATTAACATTCTGCTAGGAAGCCCTTTCATCCCTCCTATAACTGGCACCAGGATGCACTGCTGTCCTGATAATTAAAAGCAGACGTTAACTTCCACTTTTAAACTGTAGCTCTCCTTCATTTACAAATTTCATCTTTATTATTTCATGTTATAAGTAAACCCCCTTTTAAAACCATCAGTCTCTTAGCATCTGTAAAGGATTATTTTTAAGACCCTTGAATACACCAAAATCCATGAATAAATTATAGAAAACAGCAAACTGTTCACAAATAACATCCTTGTTTCTGGATTACTTACAGTTCATAGCACAGTGCAAATGCTAATAAATAGTTACTATACTGCATTGTTTAGAGTGTGGTGATAAAAAAATGTATATTTTATCATCACAAAGGCTGCTTTTCAAATAGTTTTTTTTTTCATGTTGGTTGAATCCTAAAGTCTAGAAATCACAGATCCAGAGTACTGGCTGTATTTCAATTGGCAAAAGTAGTGCAATATATTTATCTAGTTTATTGCTAGTAGAAAATTGAGAAATGCCTAATTCAAGGATTTTTAAAATGCCTCTATGAAACTCTAATGCAGGTCTTTTGATGAACATACATATTCACTTCTGTGAGTAGGAAGGCTGACTCAGTATGGAAATGTTGGTGTTGGTTGCATCAACCATACCACACACTTTCAAATGCCCAACACAGCTGCCCTGTACAGATGTCCTCCCTTGTGGGAGACAAGAGAGCTCCTAGAGGCCAGTCCATGTTGTTGCTGGCGGTTTCATTATCAATTTCATTTGTTTGTTTCAGCAATTCTGGTAGAGTATATGATACTTTTTATTTATATTATTAATTCATGTGTATTTTCACATTTTGTGAGTCAATATTTCTTCAGTTATAGTTCCTATTAAAAGTTGGGGTTCTCTCCTTTTTCTGTTGATCTGGCTATATTGCAACATAAATTTACTTCTTTGTAGATACTGGCTATAAATTTTGAAAAAAAATAGGAAAAATAAATTTAGAAAAAAATCATATATATACATATGAGAGCACATTTTTTTCATTTTTTTCAGAGTGTGAATAGTCATTTCATCCTCTGTGTGTCTTCTAGCAAAGAAGAAAAAGTGTCATTTAAAATTTTAAATATGCGTGCATTTTTTCTATTATAGGCAAACGTTTAGTGACCTTCAAAAGGACTATGAGAAACCAGTGTGTAAGCATGTGTATGTGTGCATGTATGTGTGTATGAAATAACAGAATTCAGATATACACTCTAAGAAGTTATCTAACATTCCTAACAATATATAGTGGTTTTTTTTCAATTATCCATTGGGAATACATAAGTTATAGCTTTACCTATGTGGTTCCATGTCTCATCATTCTGCTTTAGGTAAGGATATCTCTCAAAATTTTTTTCATATAATCTGTATTTATTCCTGATTCTATACAAGAGTATCTAAATTAAAATGTCACCCCATTTAGAGGCAACATCTGGGTCTCCTGAACTTGGTCTTGGAAACAAATTATGAGGGAAAATGAGATGTTGGGAAGCACAGAAGGAAATGTGAGGGTCTGGAGAAATGGCTCTTCAGTTAAGAGCACTTGCTGTTCTTGCAGAGGACTCCACTTCAGTTCCCAGCACTCAACGAGGCAGCTCACAACTGTTTTAACCCTAGTTCCAGAGGATCCAATGACCTCGTCTGACTTCCACAGGCATCTGTACACACATGGTGCACATAAACTCAAACAGGCACACCCATGCACATAAATAATAAAAATTTTAAATCTTAGAAGACTGAGTTAATTAAAGCTGTTTTTTTTCTTTCCAGACTGCAGATTACTGGCTTTGATAAGGAAACCCAGGCATTTCTGGTTGCTGAGCAAGAGAAAAGTCCTTGCTTTTCCATCCTAAGCAGTATGTAAGCAGAAACAGAAAACAAGGGTGGACATTTGGATGCAAGAAACATGGGTGTATTCTGACCCCAAACTATCTCCAAAAGAAAGAGACTGGGATCCTTATTTTCGCCCATTGTATACGAAATTACAGATCACTAACATTCCAATGAGATATGATTTCTTTGCCCCCTTAGATGAGTTTTGCAAAATAGATGTGACTTTTTGTTTCACCTCAGTTTTGGAAAGGCCAGTCAATGACCTTCACACTAAAATGACTGCTTTATGATGATTTTTTCCCACACTGGTATGTTACGTGCCGATTAAAGTGTTAAGTATCTTTATATGCTTTGGAAATATCTTAAAATGAGATTTGCCTGTTGGTAGATTCCCGGAGCTATAGTGTAGGTCCAGGCAATAATGGTGCCATAGAAGGTTGTTGGGCAAATTTTTATTTGGCTATACATGAGAAGCCTTTAGCAGAGGGCCTAGACTGAACACTCAGATAATGGAAACTGTTGCTGTTTTGTGTTGTGTATTAAATAATTGTGCATTTTGCAACTCTAGTGACTTGTAGTTTCAAACCTTAATGCATATACAGTCATGTGAGTGTGTTTGTGTGTGTGTGAGAAAGAGAGAGAGCATGAATGCATGTATGAGCACATGACTATAGTTACCTGTAAATGCCACAGGAGGGTGTCAGATCCCTTGGAGCTGGAGTTACAGGCAGTTATGAGCTGTCTGTCAAGGTACTGCAAGAGCAGTATGTGAACTTAACTGCTGCGCCATCTTTCTGCCCTCTCATCTATCTTGACCTAGAAAGATGATGACTGTACTGAGAGCCTGAGAAAGGCTGATCTCACTTGATTCTCAGTCCTACTAGAAATCTCATTGGGAATGTATCAAAGCAGATATTAAGACTCACAATTAAGCCCTTGGCAGAGGATGGGAAGTAATAATAAAAATAGGGGAAGTTAGTAAGACTTGGGGAGAAGAAGAACTCCACAAAGATCAAACTGAGCAGGGCACAGGGGTCTTATATGGGACAGTTTCTCCAACCAAGGACCATATATGGATATGGCCTAGAACCCCTGCTCAGATGTGGCCCATGATAACTCATTGTCGAACTGAAGACCCTAGTAAGGGAAACAGGGACTGTTTCAGTCTTGAACTTGATGGCTGACTCTTTGACCCTCCCCCATACATGCCGGGGAGTGACAGCCTGGCTAGATCCTAGGGGAGGACATTGCAGCCAGCCCTGAGGAGACAGGATGAGCTGGGGTTGGATGGAATGGGAGGAGGTCCTCCCCCGTTGGTGGACTTGGAGGGGGCAGGGTGGAGATGAGGGAGGGTTGGGGAGGGTGGCAGGGAATGAGGGAGGGGGCTACGCTTGGGATGCAAAGTACCTAACCTGTGATTGATAACAAAAAAATTAATAAATTTAAAAAAACAAAAGTAAATATTTGATATGCAGGATATCCAATGTGACCCCCAAAGGGGTCATGGCCCACAGGTTGAGAACCACTGTCCTGGTACCTGCCCTATTCCTCTATAGGTCTGTAGCTGTAGGGTCCAGGGAAGTCTGTAGGGTAATTCCTTGATTGACAGTTTAAGTAAAGGGGCTCACTGGGGAGCAGGCCAGGGAGCAAGACGGTAAATGGCATTCCTCCATAGCTTCTGTTTCAGTTCCCGCCTCTTTGTGCCCTGACCTCCTTTGATGATGGACTGTGATGTGGACATGTAAGTCAAATAAACCCTTTTCTTCTTAAAAAAAATAATCCTGTTTTATATCTCAGACACCTAGGAGTAGTGCTTCCTAAAGATCCAGCTATACCACTCCTAGGCATATATCCAAAAGAGGCTCAAGTACACAATAAGGACATTTGCTCAACCATGTTTGTAGCAGCTTTATTTGTAATAGCCAGAAGCTGGAAACAACCCAGATGCCCCACAACTGAGGAATGGATTCAGAAATTGTAGCACATACACACAATGGAATATTACTCAGCAATTAAAAACATCATGAAATTTGCAGGTAAATGGTGGGAACTGGAAAAGATCGTCCTGAGTGAGCTATCCCAGAAGCAGAAAGACACACACGGTATATACTCACTCATATAGACATATAATATAGGATAAACCTACCAAAATCTGTACACCTAAGGAACCTAATCAAGAGGACTCTGGCTAAAGTGCTCAATCCCTATCCAGAAAGGCAAAGAGGACATCAGAAGAAGAAAACAGGGAACGAGTTAGGAGCCTGCCACAGAGGGCCTCTGAAAGGCTCTGCCCTGCAGACTGTCAAAGCAGATGCTGAGACTTATGGCCAACAGTTGGGCAGAGTGCAGGAAATCTTATGAATGAAGTGGGAAATAGTAAAATTTGGAGAGGACAGGAGCTTCACAAGTAGAGCAACAGAACCAAAAAATCTGAGCCCAGGGATCTTTCCTGAGATTGATACTCAAACCAAGTACCGTGCATGGATGTAGCTCATGGCAGATCAGTGTCCAAGTGGGTTCCATAGTAATGGGGACAGGGACTGCCTCTGACATGAACTAATTGAACTGCTCTTTGATCACCTCCCCCTGAGGGGGGAACAGCCTTACTAGGCCACAGAGGAAGACAATGCAGCCACTCCTGATGAGACCTAATGGACTAGGATCAGAAGGAACGAAAAGAAGACCTCCCCTATCAGTGGACTTTGGTGGGGGGCATGTGAGGAGAAGGTGAAGGAAGGGAGGGATTGGAGGGGAGGCGGGAGGGTGCTACAGGGAAGCTACAAAGTGAATAAAGTGTAATTAATTTTTAAAAATCCTGTTTTAGCCAGGTCAGATAGCAGGAGCCTCCCAGCACCCTGGGAGGCAGAGGCAGGCAGATCTCTGTGAGTTTGAGGCCAGCCTGGTCTACAAAGTGGGTCCAGGACATCCAAGGCTATACAAAGAAACCCTGTTTTGAAAAAAGTATCCTGTTGTTTTCACCTCACTTTCATATTCTGTGTTTTATGAAGTTTCACGCGGGGGTAGCAGACTTTTAATCTCAGACAAAACTGTTTCACAACAGTGGGGAGGGAAGGGAGGACTGGATCTGAGAGGAGTTAAGGGTGAGGTGAATGTGATCAAAATACATGGTGCAAAATATTCAAAGAACTAATCAATGAGAAAAATATTTGTATATGTATTAATGCTTGAGGGACTCTGGCCAGCTGGAGCATAGTGAGCATGGTTCTGGCAGACCTTGCCCCAATTCTTTCTGTTTTTGTTTTTTGAGACAGCAGGGTTTCTCTGTGTAGCCTTGGCTGTTTGGGACTCTCTTTGTAGACCAGGCTGGCCTTGAACTCACAGAGATTCACCTGCCTCTGGTCCCTGAGATGTTAAGATTACAAGCCTGTGCCACCATATCCTTCTGCCTTTCTAAAAACCCTTAGATTAAATTCCTAAAGCTTAACCCTTAGATTAAATTCCAAGGTCCAGCCTCAATGATGGGCAATCCATCCTCCTGAGGCTGATTACCAAGGTTCAGCTATTAAAAGGTTAGGGTCAGAGAATCACCAAAGGAAGACCTTAAACTCAAGTAGTTTAAATGCAAAAGCAAAGAACATTTATTCTGCACAAGTTTCCAGCATGCTGGGATAACCATTAAAGCAAAATGGTGATCCAGAAGATTCTTTTGATAGGCAGTTAGGGGCTTTGTGTGGTAACTCTTAAGCTAATTGGTCAGGAATGACATAGGGTACGGGGGGGATTCATTATTGGCTGATTATTTAGGGATATCCCCTTAGTTACTGGGGACTTTGGATCATCTTGAAGATGTTTCAAGATGACTGTAAGTGTATCTGGGGTAGATGAAGTTCTCAAGTAGGTAACTTTGTGCAGCTTGTCCTGGTGCATAAGTGATTAATAAGAAGTCCCACCTCACCTTGGCTGTACTTGTAATAACAAGCCTTGTGGGTTTCAGGAATCAACTCAGATCAAGCACCTTTGCCTACAAGCCATGTCACAGGTAAGAGTGTGCATTCATGCTGGTTGAGCATCCTAACATAACAACCCATAGGAAATGCTTGAGTAAAAGAAACATTCGGACCATCAACATGATGCCACAAATGGAAACTTCCACTTCTGAACTCCTGTGATAGGTTGTAGACAAGATATAGGCACACTAAAAATATTATATAAATCTCTTCAGGGCAGGGAAGTGGTTGGGGGTAAATGTACTTGGCAATCTAAGCCTGACAATCTGAGTTCAACCTCTAAAATCCACATTTATATAAAAGCTGAATGTGGTGAAATCCTAGCATTCTTACTGGGATTTGGGAAGCATAGGCAGGAGAATTATCCAGAAGCCTCTGAGGCAGCTAGCCTAGAGCATACAGCACAGATATAGAGATAGAGAGAGACCCTGCCTCAAAAATGACACAGAGCAGTGAACCCTGAGTCTCAAAAGGTTGTCTCTGGTTTCCACTTGTGCTGTGACTCACAGCTATAGTGGAAGTTTTGCTTTCTTTAAAGACTCGGTTATGTTATATAAGCAGGTTTGGGTGGTTGTTTTTTTTTTTAAATCTCAAGTGTGTGATATGGAACTGCGTTGGTTTGTCCACAGCTGATAACAACCTCGTGCAGCATGGAGAAGGGGCATGGTCTTTGCCAGCTGCACTTAGTATGAATATGAGAGCCCAAAGAGAAAAGGGGTGGTGGCTTGGAGAAGATGGATGGAGAAAGAAGGTGGATGGTTACCTGGACTGCTGGTTATCCTGACTACAAGATTGGTATTGCCCCAAAAGAACCCGACAACCTTAACAAGCAGTAACTAAGTCTAAAGAGGTCTATGGCCCTGTCCCCACTAACCTTTCTTTTCTACCTATAGTTGGAGTGAGGGTTAGTGGAAAGGAAGTAAAGGCATTAAGAAACTCCAAATAAAATAGAGTTTAAAAAAATAGCATCTACACGCACCCTCCCCCTTCTCTGATTTTTTGAAACTACCTCTAGATAGTATATAAGGTGCTTACAAAATATAGATGAATGAAAAAGCAACCAGCTGGACTTCTAGACAGAGTGAGTCCCTGGTGGAGCAGAGAATCCCCATGGTTGAGGCTTCCAATAAAAAGGAAAAAAAAGTAGTTAAGAGATGATGTTGTCTAATAGAGAGCTTACAAAATCCAGCAGAAAACCAAAGGACAAGTTGGGGCAGTCAGCTGGAGTTCACAATGGTGCTTTCTCTCCATGGCCCAGCTGCCCATGGATGAATTCCAGGCTTCTATTTCCCACTGTAGACACTTTTATATTATGGCATAAACAATAAACCTCTGTTGGAGATGATTTGCCTTCCAGCTCTGAGCTGTTTTATTCTGTCTCTGTCACAGAGGTAGAGTGGGAAGCCCCTCCTCAAGCAAAAGGGTCCTTGTTGCTGACAATAAAAATGGTGTTGAGCTAAATATTTTTTTTTGTTTTTAGTCCTATGATTATTATGGTGGTATTATTTAACAGGTGTCTGTGTCTTATTGAATGTGCTTCCACAGCAGGCTCTAATGTCCATTATACTGGTATACTGTCATGGTAGATTTTATAATTGCCTTATTTAACTTGGGCTGGGCAGGTATTTTCATCTACGCTATCTCAATAACCTCATGGCCTGGATATCATGCCTTCTGCCTTAACCACCCCTGTCTGGGCTAACTTCCATCCATAATCTTATAAATACTTGCTTATATTTTTCATCTTGAAGTTTTCTCCATCTACACCATCCTTGGAGTTCTTCCTCCTGGCTCATGTAGTTCCTTCTCTACGCTAATCCTCCTTCCTCTCTCTTTTTGTCTGTCTCTCTGCTTCCCATGATTCTCCTGTCCTCAAAGCCTAGGAACCTTTAGCCACTCCTACCCCATTCTGCCCTTCCCAGGTTTTAGGCCTTTTAATCAACTTTATCAGGAATAATAATGTCTTAGGCATTATTATTTACACAACAAGAATATAAGTATCCAGGTAACAACTAGATGTTGAGGGACAGTAATTAGCATCAAAATATAAGCATCAGACCAAACCCCAACAGGTATGCTCGGGTCTGAAGTGTAGAGACAGGAATCTTACTTTGAGAGCCAGCTTCTCAATGAACTCAAGTAGCACATGACAGTTTACCAATATAACGTACATTAGACCCTGCTGTGGAAGCACATTCTGATGGGATAGTCATTTTTTCCATCTCTTGTAGGCATACTTCCTTCCTATGAGCTACCAATGGGCTTCCATCTAAGAAAAACACCACTGAGTTTGGCCACAGAATGAAGTATATGCTGGTACTGTGCCAGACTAATAAAAGTGGGGTACGTATTAAAACAAGAAGCTTCATTGCCTCATCAGTGTAGACTGTACATTAAGGTGGGTACATGTCTCTTCTACTCATAATAGTTTAGGCAAAAATAATGGATTCATGTGACCACAGGAAGCCCAGCCCCCAACCCACCTGGATACAGGAGATCTAAAAACATCATCAAAGGTGCTCTTCTGTCTTCTTATGACTCAGCCGTTTATAGAACTTGAACAGTCTCTCCCTTTCATAGTAGCCAGGTTCAGCCCCAGCTAATTTAAGGATCACCAAGAGGAAAGTATATTTTCCAGTGCTTCCAGAAAATCTCCTCAAATTTGAGTCTAGGGAGCAACAAACATCATATTAGCAGTTAAAAAGCCCCAATTACTTAAAACAAGCTAGTGTATAGGAATCCCTCAATATCTCAGGAGACTTTATCAGAATTCATGGATGCTCAAGTCTCTTATATGCAATACTTGCATTTAACTTCCTTCCTTCCCACACACGTCAGATCATCAGTAGGTTGTTTCTTTTCTCATTGCTTGAGAATCTCATACACACAGACAATATGTTTTGATCAAATACATCTCCATTCCCTCTTCTCCAGTCCTCCCAAAACCCCATGCCACTTGTCTCTTCTTCTTACTTTATGTACTTTTTTTTTTTAAAAACACACTGGGTACACTTAGTGCTTCCAGGATGTGCACTGGTGTAGCGCCATCTCATCTATTGGAGCAGAGGCAGCCAGCCTCTCAAGGACCAGATCCCTGAAGAAAACCGACTCTCCCTCCACCAGCAGCCGTCAGTTGCCAGTAGCTTCTCAGCTTGGGATAGGACTTTGTGAGCTCCTCCTGCTTCTATGCTGAGATTTTGGCTGGTTTAATCTTGTATAGGCCCTATGCACACAGCCACAGTCACTGTAAGTTTGTGAGTGCAATGGCCCTGGTATATCCAGAAAACAATATAAATCCTATATGCGAATCATTGAGTTTTTCTTTTATTTGTGTTTAGGTGTGTGTTCATGTACACACACACACATGCAGACATGCACATGAGCATGCTACTGTATTCACGTGGAGGTTAAAAAACAACTTGATGGAATCAGTTCTCTCCTAGGGGTCAAACTCAGGTCATCAGATGGCAGCAAATCATCATCATACTGAATTGTTTGGGGAATGATGACTTTTTTAAAAGTGGGTATATGTTCAGCACAAATGCCGTCGTTTTTATTAACTAATTCAATTTACATCTCCATCATAGGTCCCTCTGTCCTCTCCTCCCAGTTCCACCTACCCTCCTGCATCCCCTCTCCCCTCTTTCTTCAGAATAGGGGAGCCCCCCCCTTACTCAGACACCCCAGCTCATCTATTCACATAAGGACTGAGTTTGTCTTCCTCCCCTGTGGCCTGGTAGGGCGGTCCCATCTGGAGGAAGTGATCAAAACGCAGGCAACATAGCCCATGTAAGAGCTACTCCATTCTCCTGACTATTGGACCCTCATGAAGCCTATTGGCTTCATGATGCCCATTGGATATTTATAAGTGGAGTACCTAGGTATGTACTCACGTATAAGTGGATTTTAGTCATATAGTAGAGGATAGGCATACTACAAGGCAGACCCCATGAAGATAGTAACAAGGAGGACCCTAGAGAGGATATATAAATCTCAATCAGAAGGGGAAATAGAATAGACAGAGGTAATGGTGGAAGAGTGTGAACAAGGACCATCAGAGCCAATCGGCTATGGCATAGAGGGGACTATGAAGTCTGAAGCACCAACCAAGGACAATGCATGGTCTGGACCTAGGTCCTCTACAAAGGCAATTTTTAAAAATATTTTCAATGAATGCTTTGTTGAATGCACATTATGATGCAAAACCCACAGTGAGTGGAAGTCTGACTACATCTACAAGATAGGATGCTTTCCTTTGGCCCTTAGTTCCCTCTAGGACCATTTCCCTGTACAATTTGATCTGGGGAGTTTGTTACATATTAGTATAATTTGGTTGGTTCCCCCCCCCCAGAATCTTATTTCTAGACATCAAAAAAAGGGAAGAATGGATTAAGATGCCTGCTGTATTTAGACTGTAGGTTGGGTGGTTCCACAACATAAGTATCATGACTAATGCTGTCCTGAATATCCACATGGATTTATCTCTGTATCATGTGACTTACAGTCTAGTTTAAGGGCTTGAGAGTGGGAAGATGCCAAAGGAAATGCATATGTCTCATGGAGATTAGGGTATACTTTGTGGCTGTGTTTCTTTTTCTACTGGTGCTTTGAAAAACTCTAATGGAGTTCTCTGTGGTTCTTCATGAGACTAGGTAAAGTACAGGAATCCAAACAACACGTGCTGAAAAAGAACTTCTCTGTATGGAACAATACAGTTTGGCTTGAAAACAAGGCATACTTCTTGTACAGTGACATAGAAAAGCATAAAATCTTGCCATGTCTCTTTCTATGCAAGGGTCCCCAGGGAAGTTGACCTAAGGCTGTGGTCACACATGGAATTCCTGATATTGAAAAAACAACTGTGGCCAGAAAAGTGATAGTAATAGGGACACACACACTCAAATTCTACACACACAAATTCAAGTATGCTTTCTACTTCCACTGCCAAGAACTCAACTAAATGGGACAGTGCAGCTTCTCTGGTTGACTGAGGACCAACAGCTTAGGTCTCAGGCTCTTGTGTCCAAGATTTTATGTAGACTAGATCAGTATCTGCTCCTGTTTGATGGTTTTGAAGAACTCACATCTTTCCTCATGACAAGACCAGATTGTTTGAGTGAAGACTGGTATCAGAAGGTACCTGTGTCTGTTCTCATGAGTAGTTTTCTAAGCAAAAGAATGCTTCCAGAAGCAACACTCCTGATCTTGGTGAGACCAACCTCATGTAAAGGAGTTGAACTCTTAGTCAACTGTCCCTCCCGTGGCACCCTGATAGAACTTAATAGGATTGAAATGCTCAACTATCTAAGAATGTATTCTAGAAGCAAAATGATGAGCAATCTAGCTGTGAATTTCACCATGAAAAACACCATTCTCTTGCCCATGTGTCAGGTCAGTGTGGTGGTATGCTGCTGTCCAAGAGAACAAATAAGGAAAATAGTAAATCTCACAAAGCCTTGTCCAAATGCAACATCAGTGTTTATCTTGTATCTGGCTACCTTGTTCCCAACAATATTTAAGAAACTTTCAGGTGGAAATCACCAAAAACAACTTTAAGGTGTGTGTCATCTGGCTATTTGATTAAGACAGCCTTTCAGCATATCACAGTAGATGAGACCATCCTAGACACCTTGCTTCAAGTGAACATTCTTTGAAAGCTAGAAGGCCAAGGAGACCATTTACATAATTGCCTTGTCTTCTTCCAGGAATTGTTTTGGTGCTGGTATTAAAAGTGTGTTTTACTACCACCCAGCTTTGATCAGTTGTGTTTTGATTTTGTTGTTCTTGTTTTGTTTAATTAGATTTTATTTGATGTCTGTGGATGTTTTGTCTGAATGTATGTCTGTGCATTACATGTGTGTTTGGTGCCCTTGGAGACCAGAGGAGGGCACTGGATCCCCTGAAACTAGAGTTAGGATGACTGTGAGCCAACATGAGCAGAAAGTTTTCTGAGCCACTCTCTTCAGCCACCTCAGTGTTTCTTTTTTAATTATATATTTTTTAATTTATTTAATATGGGTATGAGTGCATGAATACCAGGGTGTGCATATGGAGGTCAGAGGACACCTTGCAGGAACTGGTTCTTCCCTTCCACCATGTGGGTCCCAGGGACCAAACTCAGGTTGTCAGCATGGCAGCAAGTGCCACTACCCACTGAACCATCTGCTGATTCAGTATTAGTTTAAGGTAAAATTAGTGAAGCACCAAGCATTTCTACCTTGCATAAACACACACACACCAAAGAACAGTGAAGTCTGTTGGTAATTAGATACTGTTTTGTCTTCCAGTTTAAGGTATGTGAGTCGTATGTTGCATGAAGACTTACTCCATGTTTTGATTGAAAACCAGCATCTGAGACAACTGCAAATAGAACACAGAAAATTGGGGGAGAGAAAGCCCTATGTATGGCACTGAAATCATCCCAGCATCTTCTGAAGTATGTATGGTAAAGATGGAGGGTAGAATTCAGTGACAGAATGTGGATGGTTAGTCTCTGCAGAATGAATGGTCAGGTGCCCTGGCTGCCAGCCTGGCTTCCTTATGTTTAGCTACTGTTCGTTTTATTCAAATTAACAGTATACTCTGATGTCATTTCCCTTGAATAATGTCCAGAAATGAGATTACTAGATTATGTTTTAACTCTATTTTTTAACATTTTTACACATTTTATGTTTTTTTAAAGTCTAGATTTGTTTATTTTATTGTGTAGATGTTTTATCTACATATATAGATGTGTACCACATGTGGGCAGTACCTTTGGAGGGAAGAAGAGGGCATAAGCTCTCTTGGAACTGCAGTTACAGATCATTATAAGCTACCATGTGGGTGCTGGGAACTGAACCCTGGTCCTCTGGAAGAGCAACCAGTGCTGTTAAACACAATGTCATCTCTCCAACCTCCAACTTCTAAGTTCTTACTGGCATGTGTTTATTATGCATGGTGCTAGATTCCATAAGGACATTTTCATATAGCATATAACATACTTTCAGCCCATTTCCTTTTTTCTAATGTTTTGTTACACTATTCGTGGGAAGATGTGAACAAGTATCTGTTCACCTCAGATAGAGAACTGCCAACAAACCAAAATAACAGTATCACCAAAGTCCAACTTAGTGAACCAGTGAGTTTATTGGACTTATTTACAGTTGTATAGGTGGGATGCTACTTACAGGAGCATAGATAGCTCAAAACCAGTTGTAATGCTGAAAGCCCACCCCAGCATGAGTGATGGCTCAAAATAGATGCCACCTTAGTTCTCACTGCACAACTTCCTAGAAACATAGAATGTTAGAGAATTGTCTTCCAAGAGTATTAGCTGGTTGGAGTCTTCTCAGTTTATGGCTGATAAATTATAAATAACCCCTAGGGTTATCCTTCTCTGCAGAATAATATGAGATAAAAGGGAGGGTCTTTTGGGGTACCATTTACTCCAGGAAATAAGGCTTGTCATCTTTGTGTAACTTCTCTAGGTTGGAGCACTGTAAGGACACCCCTATAGATTGGATTCATCTTGCCAGTATCTTCAAAGGAATACACGTTTGAAGACTGCTTCTGAAAGCAAAGTCCCTAGAAATGTTTGGGGTGAATTACTCATCAATGATTCACCTCAGGGAACTGACAATGTCTAAATTCTCTTCCTGTCATTATCATTTGGTAGTTCCAATGCTTTCATGAGAAAATACTTTGCCATAATGGGAGAAGGCACATATATTTAACAGATGTAAGTTTTATGGTTGGTACAGTTGTGTTGGTATTTCTCTATGCCACTATCTGGTTTCAATCTGGACATTGCATTGTGATGTTTATTCTAAACATCACCTGTCTCAAGTTTGTGTAAACATGCCACCATTGGTTCTCTGTATTGTCAATAAAACAAACAGCCACAATGCTGAGCAATAGAGAGAATAGGGTGGGACATCCTGGTCTGGAGGGGAGGAGAAGGAAGTGAGTAGGAGGAGTAGGAGAGCTGAGATCAGCAGGAGAGGACTTAGAGCCATGAGGAGAGATGACCCGGACCTAAGATATGACTAAAAGCAAGTATAATGTTGGAAATTCTGAATAGTAAGAAACTATGTGGGCTTGGAGGTTTAGGATGGAGTAATTATTGCCCAGCATTGTGTTCTAGGTTAATTAAATAAATCCTAGTCTCTGTGTGGTGATTTGGGTATACAGCTGGTTTAGGAATAACCACCCTTTAATTAAAAGATATACCAGTAATAAATATTAATATCCAACAACAACCAACCAAATGCTGGGATTACAGGTCCATGCCACCATGCCCAGTTTTATGTGATGCTGCGGATGAAACCCAGGCCTTTGTGCACATAGTGATTCACAGGTTTGTGCACCACAAACATGCTAAATAAATGTGAAATTTTAAAAACTACGAATAATATATTGTAGGGGCTGTGGAAATGGCTCAATGTATAAAGCATGCACTGTGCAAGAAAGAGGACTGGCTGATAACTTCTTAATTAAAAAGGAGGGAGTTGTGAACTCCAAACCAGAAATAGATACTGTCTTTAAAAAAATATGTAAGCTGGAAAGATGGCTCATGGGTTAAGAGCACTTATTGCTCTTGTAGAGGACCTTGGTTTTGTTCCCATCACCCATGTGGCAACTCACAACCACCCATTACTCCAGTTCCAAGGGATTTGACGCCCTCTTCTGGCCTCCATGGGCACCATGCACACATATGATACACAGACATACCATGCAGGCAGAAAACATTCATACACATAAAATAAAAATAAACTTTTAAAAAATAAATGAGCTGGTGTGGTGGTGCAGGCTTTTAGTTCCAGCACTCAGGGGCCAAAGGTAGGCGGATCTATGAGTTCTCTACCAGACTGGCCTACAAAGCTAGTTCCAGGACAACCAGGGCTACACAGAGAAACTCTGTCTTAAAAAACAATAAGGTGAACAGCACCTGGGGAATGACACTCAGGGTTGATTACTGGTCTCTTTATGCACATTCAAGTACACACACATATACATAAACATACGCTTAAGAATAATATTTTATCCCATCATTTTGGAGGCAGAGACAGGAACATCTGTGAGTTAACAGCCATCCAGGTCTACAGAGTGAGATCCAGAACAGCCAGGGCTACACAGAGAAACCTTGTCTTGAATCCCCCTCCAAAAAATAAAAAAAAATGTGCTCAAAATAAAGGTCAAATTCATCCCCAAACATTCAATATGATATTTAGTTTAACATAGTCATTCCATAATGAATATATTTGTCATTTTGTATTCCATATATACACAGAATTATGAAGGGTCAGCTTGTAATTAAAAAAAAATACCATGTACTACTTTCAGGCTAAACTTTTAAAATGTAAGGACCCTGAATCTACACTGTTTGGGAACACTAGGTGGGGGTTGTGATATCCGAGGTCCTACAGAACATAAGATTAAAAAGAGTTTTTGGTTGGAGAGATGGCTCAGTAGTTATGAGTCTAGCAGAGGACTTGAGTTTGGTGCCCACAACCCAAACTAGGCAACTCACATCAACCTGATGAAACTTTAATGAATCCCATGCTCTCTTCTGGTATACATACATACACACACTTTTAATTTTTTAACATCTTAAAATAAGAATACAACCTAGTTAGGAGAGATGGGAAGAGTGAATGAGCTTCCCTGAGCAGCTGCGGGGCGAGAGGCCTGGGGTGGGCAGGTGCCAATACCCCCACACAGCTGTTCTGAATCTACTGGGGAAGGACTAGTCAGAACTTGCAGCCAACGAGCATTAAAAGCATGTGCTAACCTGAACCTCCTCGAGGGCTACCATCAGGTGCGTGTGGCACGGAGGCAGAGTTGGCTGTCTTTTTGCAGTGATTGCCAGTTTGCAGAAAGTAGGATCTGCGCTTGGAGGTGAGATTCTGGTTAACTTCTATGTTATTCCCAACCTTGTAATTGGGGGGGGGGGCTCATAAATTACTGTGACTATGGTGTGAGATGTTATATGAGCTGGAAGATTGTGTGTTGCAGTTGCCAAATGAGGAAACTGAGTCGTGGGTCATTTACTTACAGAGGCAAGGGGAAACTTGCCAATTAGTAAATGTTTGATTTGAAGCCTTGTAGTATTTTATTTATTTGCTTGCTTGTTTTCTCTGTGTGCATGTTACCAGTCATGGCAGCCTTATGCAGGTCAGGGAACAGCATGCAAGAGTTGCTTCTCCCCTCCTATGACGAGGGCTCTGGGGATCAAACTTGGGGTACTCAGGCTTGGCAGCAAGTCCCTTTACCCACCGAGCCCTACAGTCTTCATTGCTTCTAATCATTTCAAAGACTTGTGGATAAATGGTGTGTCTGGGAAGGCAGGAATGATGCTGGAAATACAGGTGAAAGAAAAGTGGAGAGGGGTTGTTGTTTGTTAAGTTGGTTTGGTGGGTTTTGTTTTGTCTAAGACATGGTTTCTCCCTGTAGCCTTGGCTGTCCTGGACTCACTTTGTAGACCAGGCTGGCCTTGAACTCACAGAATCCACCTATTTCTGCCTCCCTGAGTGCTGGGATCTAGACGTGTGCCACTTGGTCTACGTGTTTTTAAGACTGTGACTCTGCAGAAAACAGTCAGCAGCAGTTTGCAGTTCTTTTACTCTTCCCCAACCTCCCCCCACCCCCCTCAGGTGAATCTGTTTCCTCCTGACTCTTGTCTTTGGGAAACTGATGCTTCCATTCTGATATATTATGGAATCCAGAATATTCTAAAGTGCTTTAGACCAAGACAAGTAATTTAAAGTATTTGACTTCTCAGAACATCAGCTTTAGACCCTGGATGAAAGAAAGACCAAATTATACTCTTCTGCCACCGTCCCCCTGCCATGCTTATGTGAAATTAAATGAGGTAGTGTAAAACCCTTCCCCGCACCCCACAAAAACAAAACAAAACAAAAAACACCACAGCCCAGGAAAGAGCCTCTTCTGTCAGAGAAGATTTTGCTGGTCAGCTCGTTTAAAAAACAAAAACTTGCCCTCCATCCTGCTAATGTATTATTTATGCAGGGGTGGGGGTGGTCAAGATGTATATCTAACTCAAGTAGTGTGAATATAACAATGTTTAGATTTTAAAGTCTGAATTTGTTGTTTCACTTGGGTTGGGAGATAATTTTCCTGTTTAGATTTTCTGGTCTCCATATTTAAAAATCTTCCCTTTAATAGAAATCTAATGTCTTAAATTGTGCACTTTTTTTTGAAATGGTTTGTATAGCCCTGGCTGGCCTGGAACTCACAGAGATTCCCCTTCCTCTGGCCCCTGAATGCTAAGGTCAAAGGCATGCACCACCACACCCAGCTAATATTTTTTTTCTTAATGGTCACCCTGTAGTCAAATTCTTCCTATAGAAAGATACATAGAAAAAGCTTCTTCCTAGGCTTCTAGGAGGTTGTTGGGTTTCCCTTTGTCTGCTTCTTCTTTGGTCTCATCTGTTTGTTTTGGATTTCACAGACAAGGTCCTGCTGTGAAACTCATAACCTATCCCCCAACCTCACCATCTCCACTATCCCTCCATTCCCCCCATCCCTGCCATCTCCACCCCTGCCTCCTGAGTTATGGGGATTACAGGTGTGAGCTGCTACACTCAGCTCGAATCCCCTTCTGATTAGCACACACATAACCGTTCAATATTCCATGGCTAAGGTAGTGCTTTGGGCTTGCTGCTTCATGGATAAGTATTGATAAGCCATCTTGGTGAGAAATGTTGTTTATTTCTGCTAGCTTTTACTAAAACGGTGGTTAAATTGGGATTCCCTTTCAGCATACATCTTAAAAAGCACTAGCATGAGAAACCTGTACTTAGCCCATATTATTTCTCCCTACACTCCATCTCAGGTGTTTATCATCGCCCAGAGTCACTCTGCTCACGGGCAGGTGGTGGTCAGCCTCTGACAGCCAGAGGCTCCTATTTCTGCTAATTGTGTTGCAAGGGTGCAAAGCCTCTTCTAGGTTAAATGAATCCAGGTGTTGTTGGTCAAGTCCTAAATGTTTTTTGCTGTTTTCACCAAGGCTTGGGGAGGGTCATATTTGTATTTACAAGACATCAGTGTTTGCCCAGTTCCCTAAAGGAGTGGTATCTATTTCCTTTTCCAGTAAAATAGGACTCCTCTTCAAAAGGCAAGGCCCACGGTATCCATGTCTGGTGCAGCATTGAAGACACTCTCATCTTGGTATGTCAAAAAATATACATACTGTTCAGGTGTGGTGGCACATGTACCACATCCCAGCACTCAGGAGGCAGAGACAGATTGATCTCTGAATTCAAAGCCAGCCTTGTCTACAAAGTGAGTCTAGGATAGGCAGGGCTATTACACAGAGAAACCGTGACTAAAAAAGCAAATATATATATACATATATATGTATATATTTTTAATGGGTTCGTTAAAATTGTGAAAGTATTATTCATCCTATGTCTCAAATTTACCAGCTTCAGTTCAATGTTTTAAAAGTTTGATTGTGCATGCTTTGGAATGTGTTGGAGGGTGCACTTGAGTGGCTTGGTTCATGTAGAGACCAGAAATAACTTTCAGGAGTTGGTTCTCTTCCACCAAGTGGGCCCTGTGGATGAACACCTTTACGTGCTGAGCCATCTCTCCAGCCTTCACCCTTCTGTTTATTACCCACCCAAGGAAGCTTTAAAGTTTAGTGACCTTTAATTACTTTATATTTCTAGAATGAAGCGAATTGGATTCATTTTGGTTGTCTTGTTCATACTATCTGATTAAGATGTTAGGGCTGGTGATATAGCTCAGATTAGGTAGAATGCTTGTCTTCAGTCCTCCGCACCAAGCTAGAAGATCAGAAGTTAAAATACAATCTGATACACAGTAAGTTCAAGCCCAGCTTGAGATACCTAAGGCTCTGTTTAGAGGAAAAGAAAAAAGATTCTGATGTTGTATTTCATCTGAATTATTTGTGGGTTAGATATAAAGAAATCTGTGCATATAAATGTTTTAAACTTTAGTGCAGTGGTTCTCAATCTGTGGGTGGTGACCCCTTTGGGGGTCAAATAACCCTTTCACAGAGGTCGCATAAGAAAACACAGTGGAAAACACAGATATTTACATTCTGATTAGTAACAGTAGCAACAAGAATAATTTTATGGTTGGAAGTCACAAAAACATGAACTGAATTAAAGGGTCACAGCACTGGGAAGGTTGAGAACCACTGATTTAGTACATCTGTTGTCTTCAACTTTAGGAAACAGCAACTGTGTCTTTAATATTTTTATTCTTTGAATATGTACTATATATCTGCTGTGTATTTGGGTCGTATTTACCACTTATTACCTCTCTCCATGTCCCCTTGAGGCCCAACAACCTGTCTCCCTTCCAACTTGATGTCTTTTTTCATTTTGTTTTATTTTTGAGACGGGCTTTCTCTGTGTAGCCTTGGATGTCCTGGAACTTGCTCTGTAGACCAGGCTGGCCTCTAATTAACAGAGGCCCACCTGCCTCTGCCTCCCAAGTGCTGGGATTAAAGGCATGCACCACCACACCTGGTCCATCCTAAATCTCTTGACCTGCTCCTTGCCTGGCTGTTTGTTCTTGTTTTCCATTTGTCTTGCTCTCTGTACTTCCCTAGTCAGTGGAGATCCCTAGTGGTTGTGTGTGTGCAGCATGCATAAGGCTTTGACTTAGTCTCTTGTAGTGTGTGTATAGTATGAGGGACCCCAGGTTTCAATCCCAAGTACACAGCGTGCCTGAGGCTCTGGGTTTCACTCATGAGGCTCTGGCTTCAATCATCTCTAGCACTTATGTAATAGAAGTTTTGTTTTCTTTGTATGTTATGAAAATATGCTTTTATTTTAATCCCAAGTGTGAGATTTTAGTTGGACTGTAGTTTGTCCACACCTGTTAATTGTCTTGTGTGAGGTGTGATTTTTGCCAGCTGGTTAACAGGTGCCGCATGGAGAGGGGCGTGGTCTAGGACTCTGAGAGTATAACTATGAGGCCGAGAAAGAAACCATGTTGGTAGTATTCTGGACTGGTTGTTCAGTGTGGTGTTAAAGTGTTGGCATGGAGCAGTTTGGAGAGACCAGAGAAGGTATGAAAGTTTGGAGCAGAGAAACACCTGGAGGAGGAGCCTGCTAGCTGCACCTGCAGTTGACAGAGATTGGTATAACCCTTGAGTCTAACTAGCCAGGAGAAGTAAAGGGTCAGAGCTCCCTCTACCTACTAACCTTTTCTTTCTCCCACTTAAGGTTGGGGGTTTGATGGAAGGGAGGTAGACACTTAAACAACACAAATAAAAAAGTTTTAAACAAGAGTGCCACTGCTGACTTTCCACCACACACTTACAAAAATTTTTCTTGGCCACCTTTGATGAAGTCATAATCATATAAAAATGGGCAGACTCTGTTTTTCTTAAATCTCCTGTGTCATGAGTTTCAGACATTGAATAGCTTTAAGGCTATCTAAGCCTTGCCCTTCATATCCACTAACTTAAATGCATCATTAATTTGTTCTTATTGTTTTGTTTTTGAGGTAATGCACACCTTTAATCCCAGTGCTTTGGATTGGGAGACAGAGACAAGCCAGCCTGGTCTACATAACAAGTTCTAGAGCAGCTAAGATTATATGGTGAGACTCTGTCTCAAATGGTCTGCAGCCCTCCTGTTGGACACTTAGATGAATTCACTTGGTGTTCGTGATCCTCACCAGTCACCCCTTTTCTCAGTGACAGTCATCCTGACCAATGTGAAACCTCCAGGCAGTGTCTGACATGGGCTCCCACTGGTGGCATGGGTCTTAAGCTGGACCAGTCACTGGTTGACCACTCTCCCAATTTCCATGCCACATTTACCACAGCACATTTTGTAGGCAGGACAAATTGTAGGTGGAAGGTTTTGAGGCTGAATTGGTGTCCCAATCCCTTCACTGGAAGTCTTGCCTGGTTACAGGAGATGGCCAGTTCAGGCTCTCTATCACCCATTGCTAGGAGTCTTAGCTAGACTCACCCTCATAGATTCCTGGAAGTTTCCATTGTGCTAGGTTTCTACCCTAGCCCCCCAATACTCCTCAATTCCAGTTGACGCTCCACCTAGTACTCTCTCCCTCTTCCCCCTTCGCCTTATCCCTCCTTTACTTACCTACTCCCTGTTCCCGCATGTTATTTATTCTATTTCCCTGCCCCAGGGAAATTCATAGGTCTCCCTTGAGTCTTCCTTGTTACTTAGACTCTCTGGGTCTGTGTATTGTAGCATGATTATCCCTGATTTTTCAGCTAATATCCACCTCTCAGTAATCACATACCATGTTTGTCTCTCTTTGTCTGGGTTACTTCATTCAGGATAATATTTGTCTCTAGTTCCATTCATTTGTCTACAAATTTCATGTTATTTTTTTAACAACTGAATAATACTTCATTGTGTAAGTATACCATGTTTTCTTTATCCATTGTTCAGTTGAGAGATTTTTAGGTTGTTCTAAGTTTTTGGATATTATGATTAAAGTTCTTATGAACACAGTTAAGCAAGTATACTTGTGGTATGATAGAATGTTCTTGAGTATATGCCCAGGATTGGTATAGCTGGGTCTTGAGGTAGATTGGTTTCCAATTTTCTGAGAAGCTGCCAGATTGATTTTCATAGTGGCTATACAAATTTGCACTCCCACTTTGCTCCACGTCCTCACCAGCATGAGCTGTCACTATTCTGACAGGTATAAGTTGGAATCTCAGAGTCATTTTGATTTGCATTTCCCTGATAGCTAAGAATGATAAATGTTTAAGTACTTCTCTGCCATTTGAGATTTCTCTGTTGAGAATTCTGTTTAAATTTATACCCCATTTTTAATTGGATTATTTGGTTTGTTGATGTCTAGTTTCTTGAATTCTTTATATATTTTTGAAATTAGCCCTCTGTCAGATGTTGGGGAAAATCTTTTCCCATTCTGTAGTCTGCTATTTTGTTCTTTTGATAAATGCCTTACATGAGGTCAGTTTCACGAGGTCCCATTTTATTGATTGATCTTTGTGCCTGCACTATTGGTGTGCTGTTCAGGAAGTTGTCTCCTATGCCAATGTGTTTGGGACTACTCCCCACTTTCTCTCCTGTCAGGTTCAGTGTATCTGATTTTATGTTGAAGTCTTGAATCCACTTGGACTTGAGTTTCATGCAGGGTCTATTTCCATTCTTCTACATGCAGACACCTAGTTAGACCATTTGCTGAAAATGCTTTCTTTCTTTTTCCATTGTGTATTTCTGGCTTTTATCAAAATCAGGTGTCCTTAGGTGTGTGGTTTTACATCTGGGTCTTTGGTTTGATCCCATTGATCAACCTTTCTATTTTTATGCTAATACCATGTAGATTTTATTGGTCAATTTATTATTGGTCAGTAGTTACAGCTTAAAATAAGAGATGTTGATACCTCCAGAAGGTTTTATTGTTCAGGATTGTTTTAGCTATTGTGGGATTTTTGTTTTTCCATTCAAAGTTGAATATTATTCTTTCAATGTCTGTATAGAATTGTGTTGGAATTTTGATGGGAATTGTGCTGAATCTGTAATTGGCAAATCTGTAATTTGGCAAAATGACCATTTTTACTATGTTAATCCTACCAATCCATGAGAATGGGAAATCTTTCCATCTTCTGAGTTCTTCAATTTCTTTCTTCAAAGTTTCTTGAAGTTCTTGTCATATAAGTCTTTCACTTGCTTAGTTAGAGTTACACCAAGATATTTTATATTATTTGTGGCTATTGTGAAGGGTATAGTTTTCCTGATTTCTTTCTCAGCCTGTTTGTCATTTGTACATAGGAGGTCTGATTTTTTTTTAATATTGTATCCAGCCACTTCACTAAAGGTGTTTATCAGCTGTAAGAATTCCCTGGTAGAATTTTTGGGGTTGCTTATATATACTATCATATCATCTGCAAATAATGATATTTTGACTTCTTCTCTTCTGATTTGAATCTCCTTGATCTCCTTTAGTTGTTCTCCTTATTGCTCTACTAGAACTTCAAGCACTATATTGAATAGATATGGAGAGTGGACAGCCATGTCTTGTTCCTGATATTAGTGCAATTGCTTCAAGTGTCTCGCCATTTAATTTGTTGTTGGCTGTAGGCTTGCTGTAAATTGTCTTTACTATGTGTAGGTATGTGCCTTGTATCCCTGATCTATCTCTCTAAGACTTTTATAATGAAGGGAATTTGGATTTTGTCAAAGGCTTTTTCAACATCCAATGAGAGGTGATCGTGTGTGTGTGTGTGTGTGTGTGTGTGTGTGTGTGTGTGTGTGTTTTCTTTCAGTTTGTTTATATAGTGGATTATATTGACAGAGTTTCATAGGTTGAACCACCCCTACATTTCTGGGATGAAGCCTACCTGATCACAGTGTTGATGGGTAATCTTTTTGATGTGTTCTTGAATTTAGTTTGTGAGTATTTTTGCATCATTGAGGGCTTTTGTTTTGTTTTTGTAACAGGCTTTTGCTATGTAGCCCAGGCTAGCCTAGAGATTGGACTTGAGTTCACAGAGATCTGCTTGCCTCTGCCTCCCAAGTGACAGGATTAAAGGTGTGCACTATCAGGCCTGTCTTGAGTTACTTTTAATTGACTTTTAATTACTTTTATTAACTTTCCATAACTTGTTAACAGGCATCAAGCAGAACCGAGTTACAAACAGTGTCCTGTATTGTTAATAACAACTGGGAACCTATTTACTATTTTTTGAGGTTAGTAATCCATCCAAGAGCATTCAGAGGGCAGCAGATTGAATTGTAGTCTGTGTTGCATGTTGTTTTGGAACCAAGGATTCAGCAACTGAAATGTTCCAGATTCTATATTCGAGTGACAGACAGGTAGCTGGAGTGAGATTTACAGAGAACTATCACTGCAAAGTGGGCTTGGCTCAGTATGCCCCATAGGAGGAATAGAGTCTGCCCAGCATCCCACAAGTCCTTTTCACACGGTGTTACCAAAGAATCTATTTTTCCATGAAAGCCTGAGCTCTATGAGAGAAGGCATATTACCTTCCCTCCTCTACAACTACACACTAAAGTGGTTCCTCGAGGAGCTAATTAAGCTATAACTCAGGATGTTTAAGCAATTGTTGAAGGAAAAATACTCAGACTTTAGAACATATGAGCTTCCAAGGGTTGAAGTAGATTTTACCACCAATGTGGAATGACTAGTCTTCTTCTTACTTGAATATTACCTAGGACCTGTTTCCTGGGACATAACCATTTATATCTTTGGAGATATGATCCTCTTCATGCCTTTCTCAGAAGCAAAGAATGAGATGAAAAGTAAGACTTGGGGGAAAAAGACTCCGTCTCAAGCCTTTGGTTTTTGGAGACAATCTCTATGTAGCCCTGGGTCTCCTGGAACTCCTTTTTTAGACCATGCTGGTCTCAAACTCACAGAGATCCACCTACCTCAGCCTCCAGGATACATGGATTAAAAGCACGCTCCACTCTCCCTGCCTCAATTCCAAATCTTAATGGAAATGGGGCACCAATACTCTTCTAGTTGTATCCACCTCTTATGTATGAGTCCGGACCACAAGAAATGTAGTTTCTTACCCATCCTTGTTGGGTAGAAATTACCATCTGTGAAGTACTGGAAGAAAAGTGGGTAGAATCTTCTCTCACTGGACAGGTTTGATGAGACTGACAGAATAGCATCATAAATGATAAGCTCAGGCTCCAGGGTTGATTTGCTATTGGTGTGATTCTATACACTTGTGATTCCCTTGCTTCAGCCTCTTTGGTCGAATTCCTGTCCTGAACCTTTGAGAGAATCACAGCTTCTAGAGATATGGTGTGTAGTCCATTGCAAAGGTTTCTTGGAATCATGTATACAAAATGGCTGGCATTTGGTTATTGAGAACATTGGGATCATCCCCTGGGCTCAAAAACTGAAGTTAAAATCCTGATCTAAAAAACCCAGCTTGGGTGATTCTTCCATATTGATCACTGAACTTATATTAGGTTGTGTGGCTACCTGAGGATATGAATGAGAAAGATTATTTTGGCAGGTGAATTCTCTTTCAACTGCAGGCTTAAAACTTATAATTAAACAGTTTCATGGTTAGGCAGATAAACTGCCATAGAAACTGTAGGACTCATAGGGTATAGATGTTCAAACCTATAACAGCAACCAAGGAGGCTAAGGCAGGAGGATCACAAGTTTAAAGTCCACCTGGGTAGTTATATATTGTCTCAAAATGGTGGGGGTGGGGAGGTGCGTGCTGGAGTAGAACACTGGCCCAAAATTCATCAGTAAGGTGCTACAGATGTGCCTCAGGAGTCAACCACTTTCTTAGGATCCACTAGTAAAGAGCTTGGGGTGTTGCTCAGTAGTAAGGTATGTGTTAGAGATCTACCAGTGAGGGCCTGGGGATATGGTTCATTAGTAGAGCATCTGCCTAGAATTACCTAGTGAAGGGCTTAAGTGTTACTCAATGGTTAGAGCACCTGCTTAGAATTCTATTACAAGGGCCTGGAGTGCTGCTAAGCGGTAGATAACTTGCCTAGAATACACCAGTGAATCACAGGAGTGCTGCTGAGTGGTAGAGTGCATACCTAGTCTGCACAAGACCCTAGAGTTGAGTTGCAGTCCTGCCTATCAGGTACCTGCAGTAGATCAACCACTGCATTGTTGTTCTACCAAAACAAAGGCATTTAGTGTCACTTGCAGGAAATGAAGGTAATTAAATGTAAATATTTCCTGAGTCTGATGTAGGTCTGTCAATAGGTTGATACTGTCATAGGCCCTATGGTTGGTCCTGAAACCCACTCAGTGAAATGAGGTGCTATGGCAGGAGCTAAAATAGGGCATTTTTCAGGGTACAAAATTTGTCCAAGTTCATGCACCAAAATGTGTCAGAAGTGAGATTTGTTATTTAACATTCAATTGAGCAGGTATTTTAAATTCTTCATGTGTCAAGAACCAAAGAAGTGATATGAAAAAAAAAGATAAATGTGTCTGAATCTCTAAATGGTGTTTAATCCAAATGTGATGGCACATATTGTAATCACAACCCTTGGAAAGGAGAGGCAAGAGGATTCAGGAGCTCACAGTCATCTCGGCTACATGAGATATCTCAAAGTGGAGGGGTGGCGGCGTACAAAAGTGCTGTAGGAAGTTCTTAGACCACACTGAAGTGATGTAAAGTCTAGAATTGCTTCTTATCTGGGTGATAACAAAGGAGAAATAAGCTAACTTCTTGGACACTGGATAAAGATGAATATTGTTTGCAGAAGGTATTTGCACTGTGAAGGCTTTTAAAACAAAGCGTTTAACAATCAGTTTCTACTGGTTGGTTATGGGATTCAGTGGACAGACATGAGGACTCAAGTTCAAATCCCCAAAACCCATGTAAAGAGCCAATTGTGGCAGCTCATGTTTGTAAATCCCAGCCCTGGTAGCCAGAATATCAGATCAAGGTCATCCATGGTTTAGATTAGGCAAGCTCTAGGTATTTTTTAAGTAATTTATTTTTATATTAATCACAGGTTATATATTTTGTATCCCAGCCATAGCCCCCTCCTTCATTCCCTCCCACTCTCCCCATCCCTCCCTCATCTTCTCCCTGCCCCTTTCCAAGTCCACTGATAAGGGAGGACCTCACCCCCTTCCATCTGACCCTAGCTTATCGTGTCTCTTCAGGGCTGGCTGCAATGTCCTCTTCTGGGATCTAGTTAGGCTGCTCCTCCCTCGGGGGGGGAAGGGGCATGCGGACAAGCCAGCCATTGAGTTCATGACCGAAATAGTCCCTGTTCCCCTTACTAGGGTACCCAGTTGGGTACTGAGCTACCATGGGCCACATTTGAGCAGGGGTTATAGTTTGTATCCATACATGGTCCTTGGTTGGAGAAACAGTCTCATAGAAGACCCCTCTGTGCCCTGATCTATTTGGTCTTTGTGGAGCTCTTGTCCTCGCCAAAACTTACTAATTCCCCCTTTTTTCATATGATTCCCTGCACTCTGGTGATGGGCAAGCTCTAGGTTTAGGAGAGACCCTGTATGGAAAAAAATAGGTGGATGGGTCCCTTGTTATCCTTCTGTTGCTGTAGAAAGCAGTAGGACCAAGGCAAATTATAAAAGCATTTAACTGGGGACTTGCTTTTACAGTATTGGAGGTTAGTCCATCTTCATCATGGCAGAAAGCGTGGAGGCAAGCAGGCTGGCACTGTACGGAGCAGTAGCTGAGAGTTAACTAATCCTAATAGCACACTGCAGAGACAGTGAGATTGGGCCTGGTGTGGGCTTTTGAAAGCTCCTCCAACATGGCCTCACCTTCTCAAACTTTGGTTCAAACATTCAAATATATGAACCTGTGGGGACCATTCTTATTCAAACCACCAGAGTTAGGGCTAGAGAAATGGTCCAGTGTCTAATAGCACACACTGCTCTTGGCAGCCACCAGTGTGGCTCACAACCAGCTGTAACTAACTCCACAGAATCCCAATGTCGTCTTCTGGCCTCCAAGCGCACCTGCATGCACACATAGACATTAAACAAAAATTCATTTTTTTCAAAAACCAGGCAGGTGTCTAAAGCAGGAAAAACACCACAGTTGACACACGTACTCCCACATGAGCACACACAAAGTTGAACACACCTCTGATTAGATAATTCATGAGTATCAAGTGAATAGCTGCTTACACAGGTCTGCAATTTTAAGGCATTGAGGACGACAAAGATGAACACTCAATCTTATAACCCAGCACCTCATCCTGACACCTGCCCAAAGCCACCCAGCAGAACTCTGTAGAATGCATGTGTTAAATTCTAAATCACCACATCTTTGCCTTTCTCAGCTGTTTCACTGTACCTGTGAGGCAAAGGACCTTACTATCATAGACCACTACTAGTACTGAGCAGAGGCTTGCCTTGATTCCCCTCTGCAATTTGGAAAGGAAGTGTTCCTACCCAGCTGGGGCAAGTAGACGGTGACTTAATAACGGCATTCTCTCTTCCTTTCTGTTGCAGAAAGCACAATGAGTAAGCCAGAAGACGAAGGTGAACCAAGCCTGAGTGAGCAAGGACCAGACGAGGAACAGACTCCAGGTTTGCAGGCAGGGTGGGGTGTAAAGACAGATGAGATAAAGTCACATGTTGTATCATTTATCTGAAGAATTAGATCCTTGAATTCATGTGTGTACATACAGTATTAGAGTTTGGTTACCAGCACCCAAATTGGGTGGCTCAGAGCCACCTCTGACTCCATCTCCCAGAGATCCAACACCTCTTTCCTCTGCCAAGTGCTCATATATATCCATCCACAGGCACAGAATTAAAAATAACTCTTTTTTTAAAGGTGGCTGGAAAGGAAGGCAACCTAAGGTTGATCTCTGGCACCTACATCAGCATGCACACACATACTTGCACTCATCATATGCCTTGGACACATGCAGACTAACAATTCTTCTAAATTGTTTAGAGGTGTGGGAAGGTAATTTTGGGTTTCTCAGTGCTATGGCCTATGGGACTGGCCTTATTCAGCTATCCCTACTGGTTTAAATGTTTCTTTCAGGATAAATGACTCTACATTTGTCTGCAAGATTTGGGGGGGGGGTGGCATTCTTGATCCTATTAGTTCTATGATAGATTTTTAAATCACCTTGACAATTTCTTGAAGGGAAATGGTCAGCGAGGCTTTTGATAAGAGAATGCATTAAATTGCATGGATCTGTGTTTGGGTATATAGCTGTTATTAGTAAGGTTGAACCTTAAGGCTGATGTTGCTCAGTCATGGAAATGCTTGCTGCTGATAGGGAAGGTGGTCCTCCTCTTCTGACCCTAGCCTATCTGGTCTCATCAGGAATGGCTGCATCTTCCTCTGTGGCCTGGTAAGGCTGTACCCACCAGGGGGAGTGATCAAAGAGCTGGCCACTGAGTTCATGTCAAAGACACACCCTGCTCCCCTACTAGGGAACCCCCTTGGAAACTGAGCTGTCGTTGGCTACAGGACTAGAGGGGGGGGCTTATGGGGAGAAGAGGGAAGGGGGTGGAACTGGGAGGAGATGAGGGAAGGTTCTACAGCTGGGATACAAAGTGAATAAACTGTAATAAATAAATTGAAAAAAATTAAAAAAAAAAAAAGGCTGAGCAAGCCATGCGGACCAAGCCAGTAAGCTGCACCCCTCCATGGCCTCTGCTTCAGCTCCTGCCTCCAGGTTCCAGCCCTGTTTGAATTCCTGTCCTGACTTTATTCAGTGATGGACTATGATCTGGATGTGTAAGCCAAATAAACCCGTTTCTCCCTCCCCCATGCCTCCCCCCAAAAAGAAAAAATACATGCTGCAGAAGAACCAGAGTCCAATTCCTAGAACCCGTATAACAGGGCCAGGTGGGAGGGGTATGTGCCTGTAATCCCAGCAGAGGCAGGAGGATCCCTGGTGCTTGCTGGACAGCTCAGTCTAGCCATATTCCTGAGATCAGGGTTTGGTGAGACTCTCTAAAAATAAGATTGGTGACAAGATAGATGGCTTATCAGTTAAGAGCACTGGCCATTCTTCTGGAGGACCCAGGTTCAGTTTTTAGCATCCACATCCAGGTCACAGCCATCTGCATCTCTAGTTCCAGAAGATGGTACAGCCAGCACAGGGTACACAGACATACATACAGGGAAAACATTAATAAAATAAAGATGAATGGATCTTTAAACATTGAGATTGAGAGTGATTGAGAAAGACCATAAAATTCAACCCTCTAGTGTTGATAGGAGCCAAAATTAGGCTTATAGAATGAGATCAACATCTGCCCAACAGAAAGCTTGCAAATGCAAGCTTCTGCCTAGTTACGACTTACAGAAATGGTAATACAGTTTTCATTTGGAGGTAATAGATAAAATTAGTTTGGGATTTTTCTATGTGTGCAAGTTCATACATGTATGTGTATGTGCTCACATTTGTGCTTGTATGTGTGTGCATGTGTTGTTTGTGCATGTGTTTGCACATGTGTTTATATGTAATTTCTCATAAGAAATACATTGATCAGAAGAAGCTAGACTGAACAATGGATGTAACTAAGTTGGCAGAGTGTTTTGTAGCATGCATAAAGCCATGGGGTTCAGTCCCCATTACCACATAAAACTGGGCACATAGAAGGGAGGATCAGAAGTTCAAAGTCATTGTTGACTATATAGCAAATTTGAGGCCAGCCTGAGTTACAGATTCTTGTATCGATTGAAACAGGTAATTAAGTAACAAGAACATTGTACATAGCTATCTGACTTAGAACTAAGGAGAGGGAGGGAAGGAAAGAGTTGTGTGTGTTGACACATTTGTACATGTTAGGAGAACATATATTGCTACGTTATACATTGTACATTGATACATTAAAGGAAATTAGCATATTCATTATCTTAAATGCCCATCATTTCTTTTACTATAAATTCATTCAGATTCCTCTATGAGAGATGTTCTAAGCCATTGTTAATTATTCTCATCATGTGGATATATATTTCAGTGTCACTAAAAATAAGATTTTGTTCAAATTTTGTCTTTTATTCTGTCCTTTTATCTGACTTCGTACCATGGAGGTGACCTGCAAGACTACAAGGCCCATGTGATATCTAAATTTGACACAAGTATGGATGTACACTATGACAGCCCAGAGAGGAAAGTATTGTCTGATGCTTTTAAACAGAAAGTCTTCTGTCCTCACACTGTTATCCTACATGGAAAACCAGGGATTGGGAAGTCGACTTTGGCCAAAAGTATCATGGTGGGCTGGGCACAGGGAAAACTCTACCAAGACATGTCCTATATCTTCTTCTTCTCTGTTAGAGAAATAAAATGGACAGAGAAGAGCAGTTTGGCACAGTTGATTTCTAAGGAGTGGCCAGACTCTCAGGCTCCAGTGACAAAAATCATGTCCCAACCAGAAAAACTGTTGTTTGTCATCGATGACTTTGACAACATGAACTCTGTCCTCCTACATGATGACATGACACTTTCTGGAGACTGGAAGGATGAACAACCCATATACATCCTGATGTACAGCCTTCTGAGGAAGGCCCTCCTACCACAGTCCTTTCTCATCATCACCTCCAGAAACACGGGCTTAGAAAAACTCAATTCAATAGCAGTGTCCCCCCTCTACATACTAGTTGAAGGACTGACTGCAACAAGAAGGATTCGGCTAGTCCTTGAGAACACCCCTGATGACCATCAAAGAGTGCAAGTCTTCCATTCTATGATAGAAAACTCCCAGCTACTTGACCAATGCCAAGTCCCCTCCATATGCTCTCTGGTCTGTGAGGCTCTGCAACTGCAGAAGAAACTGGGAAAGAGATGTACCCCAGCCTTCCAGACTCTTACCAGTTTGTATGCCACCTTTGTGTTCCACCAGCTCACCCCGAGAGATCCTTTCCAGAGCTGTCTAAGTCAGGAAGAGCAAGCTGTTCTAATGGGTTTGTGCAAGATGGCAGCTGAGGGAGTGTGGAACATGAGATCAGTGTTCTACAATGACGACCTGAAGACCCATGGCCTAAAGGAGTCTGAGATTTCAGCCCTCTTTCACATGAACATCCTTCTCCAGGTTGACCACAACAGTGAGCAGTGTTATATTTTCTTCCACCTCAGCCTTCAGGATTTCTGTGCTGCCTTGTATTATGTTTTAGAAGGACTAGGGAACAGGTGGCAGTATATTTTCAATACAAACCAAAAGAGTGTTTTGGAGCTGAAGGAAACCAATGACAGTCACCTTCTTGGAATGAAGCGTTTCTTATTTGGCCTCATGAACAAGGACACCATGAGGACCCTAGAGGTTTTGCTTGGATGTCCCCTATCCCCAGCTGTGGAGAAGAAGCTCCAACATTGGATTTTTCTGCTAGGGCAGCAGGTCAAAGCTGCCAGCCCAAAGGATTACATGGATGCCTTCTACTATCTCTTTGAGTCTCAGGATGAAGAATTTGTTCATTTGGCTCTGAACAGCTTCCAAGAAGTGTGGCTTCTGGTTAACCAGAAGATGGACTTGATGGTATCTACCTACTGTCTTCAGCATTGTAGGAGCTTGAAGGCAATCCGGGTAGATGTCAAAGACATGTTCTCTGTGGATAAGATTCCTGAGCTGTGCCCTGTTGCTCCCCAGAAGTGAGTATGAGTGATTATTATCCCAAGCCAGTTAGTAATTTTTGTATATTACTGGGCTTACACATGACTTTCAGAAACATTCAGGGTACCAGATGGCTCTTAAAGGATAATCTACTTACTAGTAGGACCTCATCTGAGTCTGGTTTGTCAGACTGAGTCGCACGCTGGGCATGTAGCTCAGCTGGTAGATATATTTCCATTGGTGGCATGCTTGCCTAGCATGAATGAAGCCCTGAGGTGAGACCCTAGCACTACATAGACTATGTTGTGGTACACACCTGAAAGACTAGAACTCAGGAGGAAGAGGTATCAAGCTAGGTTCTACTGATAAGCCAATTAGAACAGCCAAATTAATGATTAAAGGTAGAAAAAGACTCATTCATTGTGGCTACTTTGGAGAGAGAAACAGATAAAAAAAAATCCATAGATCTCTATTGACCCCCTCCCTATAGTCTATCTTTTGGATCCTGAAGTTAGGTTAAAATAGGTGTAGAACCAGACCACATGTGCATTAAGTAGTTTTGATCAAGATTTGTGATCCCTGCCAAGCATTGATCCATCATCTGCCTACCCACCCACCCCACAGCCTCTCCAGCACATGGTCTGCTCTGTGCAGAATTGCTCTCTGGGAGGCAAGTTCTCCTCTGGCAGGCACCAGGATCCAGCCTTTCTCTTCTCCCAGCATGAGAGTCCTAGGAGATTGGCAGTATCCAAAGTCCGATAGTTAGAATGATGAATAGATTAATGGACAAAAGTATCTAGGCAGGAGGAGGGTTCAAAGATTACTAACATGTGCTGCTCTAACAGAGGACCAGAATTTGGTTCCCAGCAGCCAGGTGGGATGGCTCACAATTACTTAAGCTCCAGGTCCAGGGCCTCTAGCGCCTTCTCCTGGCCTCAACAGGTACCTACATTTATGTGCACATAGTCATACACAGGCGCATGACATCATCACTATATATTAAACCACAAAGTGCAGATGGTCTAAGTTTTGTTCTTCTTGATTGTGATTTTGTGACCAACTTCTCTCTCCTTCTCCTCCTCTGACTTCACCACTCCACTATCCACTTCTGGGAAATTTTATTTAAAAAAATACTTAGTTCCGTTTATTTGTGTGTGTGTGTGTGTGTATGAGTATGAGTGTGTATGCATGTCACAGCTTGCATTGAGGTCCAAGAATAACTAGAAGTTATGAGTGCCCTACCACAGAGGTCTCAAGCATCACAGCAAAGTCTGTCCTCACACAGATAATGTCCTCATGGAAGCCATGTCATGGAGTCATGTTTTCAATTAACTATTTACTTCCATATATATTCTAGCATATTCCAAGATCACTTGCAGCTGAGGGAGGGCAAGAAGTCAGCTAGACTCCCAAGTCAAGTGTCCTGTAATCCTCCTCTTGCTGCTACTAGGAATTACCCATACTTCTTCTACCATATACCTGGCTTTTCCTATATTCTGTTCAGTTAGTTACCATAACTAACAGGAAGTTGTAATCTGTACTCCAAGATGGAGTTGGAATGATCAAATAATCTCCAGGGTTTAAAAAAAATCTAAAGAGACTAAAGAGGTGGTTCAGCAGTTAGGAGCACTTGTTGCCCTTCCAGAGGACCTGAATTTGGTTCCTAGCATCATATTGGTTGGCCCATAATTGCCTGTAACTACAGCTCCAGGGAGATTTGATGCCCTCTTCTGGCCTCCATGAGCAAATACACAGATGCGAGAGAGACAGAGACAGAGACAGAGACAGAGAGACTGACTGACTGACTGACTGACTGACTGACTGACTGACTGACTGGGAGGACTTGAAGGCTCTCTGATTGGTCTATCATACCCACAGGGGGTATTGAAGCTGGTCCTGTGGAGCACCAAGCAGCACCCACTGAGCTGGCTTTATTTTCTCAGCTGTCCTGTCTCTTATAGTCTAGTCTCCCTTCTATGGTCTTGCTGTGGCAGTCACTCATGATCAAATTCACCTGTTCAATCACATTTTCCTCCCATTTTTCTCTCTCACTGACCCAGGACACAACATAAGCACCTCCTCATACACTGGTGGGAGAATTTCTGCTCTGTGCTCAGTACCCACTCAAACTTGGAGAAGCTGGACTTGGGCAGCAGCATCTTGAATGAATGGGCCATGAAGATACTGTGTCTCAAGCTGAGGAATCCGTCTTGTAATATACAGAATCTGACGTAAGTGCCACCCAGCCTGGTACAAGCAGTCTTTCCCATGGCATCTCCTGCCAAGACAAGGTCCAGCTATAAACCCTAAGTAGTACTATATCCTGAGGGGATACGTGCTGTAAAAGATATCTTGCATGAACCAAGTTACTCATGCATGATGTAGGAGATGACTAAATGACCTTATAAAAGGAGATACATGGTGTATTGAGGCAGGCTTAATTACTGTGGATTTTGAACTATAAGTAGGGGTTGGTTATAAGGGAAGAATATGAGAGGAGGACATTACAGTTATGAAGTAGCAATGAAAACAGTTTAATGGTTGGAGAGTCACTAGAACATGAGATACTGTATTAAAATATAAAGGGCCACCACATTAGGAGTGTTGAGAATCACTGTTCTCAATGGGGCTCTCCACAGCAGGATTGCTTAATGTCCTGTTCCTAAGGTCTCTGGCACATTGAGGGGTACTGTAAAACTAAAGGGCAAATGGAGCTGAGGGAAGTGCCTTAGTCAGCAGAATGCTTATCTGGCATGCAGTAAGCCAGTGTTCATGAAAACCACGTGAGGGCACAAGCCTCTAATCCTAGCACTTGTGGAAAGTGGAGGCAGGTAGATCTGAATGTGAAAGTCAGCAGTCCAGCTGCTCCAGAAGATGACCAGAGTTGGATTCCTAACCTATAACTTCACCTCCCACAATCCAGTGCCCTCCGCTGGTTTCCATGGGCACCTGAATGCACAGGCACACAGAAATCTTTAAGGAGGAGGACCCTGGGTAAGATGCTCACTTTCATTCAGAAAGGCAAATGGGATAGACATTGGAAGAAGATGAAAACAAGGAACAAGACAGGAGCCTACCACAGGGGGACACTGAAAGACTCTACCCAGCAGGGTATTAAAGCAGATGATGAGACTCATAGCCAAACTTTGGGCAGAATGCAGGGAATCTTATGAAAGAAGGAGGAGATAGAAAGACCTGGAAGGGTCTGGAGCTCCACAAGGAGAATAACAGAACCAAAAAATCTGGACCCAGAGGTCTTTTCTGAGACTAATACTCCAACCAAAGACCATGCATGGAGATAACCTAGAACCCTTGCACAGATGTAGCCCATGGCAATTCAGGCTCCAAATGAGCTCCCTAGTAAAGGGCACAGGGACTGTCTCTGACATGAACTCAGTGGCTGGCTCTTTGAGGTGGGGGGCAGCCTTACCAGGCCACAGAGGAAGACTGAAAGACAGTCCTGATAAGACCTGATAGGCTAGGATCAGATGGAAGGGGGAAGAGGGTAGACTATCAGTGGACTGAGGAAGGACGTGGGAGGAGATGAGGGAGGGAGGAAGGGCGGGATTGGGAGGGGGTGGGATGGGGGCTACAGCTGGGATAAAAGGTGAATAAATTATAATAATTTTTTAAAAGTAAAACAAAACAAAAAGTTGTTCAGGGTCACCCTTAGAGTTTGAGACCAGTATGGGGATGAATTAGACCCTATCTAAGTTATGAGAAAATCTTAACTGACAGAGATAGCACAGGGCTGTGATCCCAGCACTTGAGAAGTGAAGGCTGTGTGAGACTGTCTCAGAAACAAACTGTATGCAAATAGTTACAGCTTTGAGAGCTGGCTAGAAGGGAGAAGGGTGAATTATTAATGAAATATGATTAATAAATAAATAAATGTGACTATATTCCTCTTTTTCCTCTTCTGTAGGTTTAAGAGTGCACAGGTAGCATCTGGCCTGCAATATCTCTGGATGATCCTTATTAGAAACCGGAACTTAAAACACCTCAATCTAGGAAACACTCCCATGAAGGAAGATGACATCAAATTAGCCTGTGAAGCACTGAGACATCCAAACTGCTGTCTGGAGACTCTGAAGTGAGCTTTAGCTGTAATTTCAGCATGTGACTTCTCCTTTAAACTTCAGAATAATTTCCAGGAAGCTGCAAAAATTGGGTGGGTCACAACCCCTTTGGGGGTCAAATGACCCTTTCATGGGGTTGCATATAAGATATCCTGTGTATCAGATATTTATATTACAATTAATAATAGTAGAAAATTAATGGTCATGAAATAGCAATAAAATTTTATGGTTGGGATCACCACAACATGAGGTATTACATTAAAGGGTTGAGAACAACTGTTCTAGAGAATTAAATGGAGAAGTTCTGGAGAAGGGGAGCAATAGTGATCTGACAATGCTATGAGTGGTAATGGGGGAGCAGGGAAAGTTGGGAGAAATAGTGGGCTACATGCTAGCAAACTGAGCATTGTAAACAGAGTTTAAGGCATAAACAATAAAACACTCCCTGTGTTCTGTAAAAATTAAAAACAGGACCAGTGAGATGGCCCAGGGGCTAAAAGAGTTTGCCTCCAAGCCTGGTGACCTGAGTTCAATCCCCAGAACACACATGGTAGAGAGAGAAAAATGACTCCAAAAGTTGTTCCTGACTTCCATATGCCCATTATGGCACTTGTGCACATACATGTTCAAATAAATAAATGTAAAAAAATATTAAAAACAAGTACTGCATGCTGGAAAGGGTAGTGTAATCCAGCATTATGGTTGCAAAGTCAGGGGAATGGCAGGTTTGAGGCCAACATGGTTAGCCTAGCAAGATCCTGTCTTCAGAAAAAGTGGGGGAGTGCAGTCCGGACCTGTCACTTGGTTGGTAACATGCTTGTAGAGCATGCAGGAATAGCTGGGTTTGGTCCCCTATCACTGCACAAAACTAATCCTTATTCTCAAACGTGTAATCCCAGTTCTTAGGAGTAGAGGCAGGAGGGGCAGAAGTTCAAGACTGTCCTTAGCTATTTAGCAATTTGGATAACCTGGGCTACATGAGGCTTTGTCTCAAAAATAAAGGGATTACATGTAACCTCAGGAAGTTTCTTTGAATGGTTATGTAACTACGGTGAGCTTTCTAAATGTGAACTGACATAGACCACCTTGTGAATCATTTCCAAGTCATATTGAGGAGTTGGCACTTTATTTTTTGAATTAGATTTTGTGTGTGTGTGAGAGCATGCATGTGTGCATGCACACAGCATGTGTTCGGTCAAAGAACAACCTGTAGGAATGGATTATCTCCTACTACCGAATGGATCTTGGGATCAAACTCAGGTGTTCAGTCTCGGTGGCAAGCACCTTTACCCACTAAGCATTCTTTTTTTTTTAAAGATTTATTTATTTATACAATGTTCTGCCTGCACACCAGAAGAAGGACCATCTCACTGTAGATGGTTATGAGCCACCATGTGGTTGCTGGGAATTGAACTCAGGACCTTTGGAAGAAATAGTCAGTGTTCTTAACCTCTGAGCCATCTCTCCAGCCGCCTGCCCTGAGCATTCTTACCAGTCCAGTTTTTATTTCCTTTAGCAAATATAAATAGGTTCTTGTATCTATGGGGGTTTTGCCTGGCTAACATGTTGATGGGCTACTATAAGGAAAAGTAGTAAAACTGTTTGAGAACGGACACCTCTGGTTCCTAGGGAGCTGAGTGGAGTGTGTTACCCTGAGTTACCCAAGAGGGACAAGGAAAAATACTGTGCTACCTGTCTCTACAGATTGGATTCCTGTGAACTAACCTACCCTTGTTATACAATGCTCTCCAAAATCCTTGATTCAACCACCAGCTTGAAATCTCTCAGCCTGGCAAAAAATAAGGTGGAAGAAAAGAGCATGAGGTCTCTCAGTGTCACTTTGAGTAGCTCGAAGTGTGTGCTGGAAAAGCTGATGTGAGTCTTGCTTCCTTTCACCCCATGATGATTGTGCTGTATAGAGATGTCCAAGGGATGATGGGAGTGGCAGATGTTTAAGTCCAGAATGAGGATGGTACCTCTGGCCTCATGGGAAACCCCATTCATTCTCTCACAGCAGCCCTTCTGTTGAAAGGGAGCCCAATGGGAATCTGCTAAAGACCTCTGTGCTGGCAAAGATCCTTTGGAACATGACATGAGCCAAGTGGGTTAGTTCACACTTGACTCTACAGTTAGAAAGATCCACTCATTCAGTGACTAAGGGCCTCCTCCTTGCTTGGCCAACCCCAAAACAGACCATATACATGGTTGGCACAGGGTATAGTTTTATATGGTTGTAATGTCAGCACCCAGGAGGCTAAGACAGAAGGATTATAGTAAGCCTGAAGTTAGCCTGGACTAGGGAATGAAATCTTGTAGACACATGCACGCATGTGTACACACACACACACACATGTGTGTGTGTGCTGCAGATATGGTTCTGCAGGTAAAGAACATGTGCACGGATGAGGGAGCAGAGTTCAGACTGCCAGAATTCCTGTAAATGGCAGATGGGTTGATAGTTCACAATACAGCACTAAAGAGGCAGAGATAGGATCTCCAGAACAAGCTGGCTTGCCAGACTAGACAAATTGGTAAGCTTTGGGTTCACTGAGAGACCCTGTGTCAATATATAAAGATAGAGGTTGATTCAGGAAGATGCCCAATGTCAATGTCAGGTCTCCACAAACGTGTGCATGCACATTTGTACCTGCACGCATGTGTATACACACACGATATACATACATACACACTATACATGCCAAAAAGAGGAGGAGGGTCCTAACAGAATGTCATCCGAAATGCCAGATAGCTCTGACCTCTTGTAGAGACAAAGGAGCCAACAAAAGAGGCCAGTCTAAGAATGTTGCCTTATAGACATACTTCTACATGGAAACTTAGGGCAGGGTGGTTCTGTGTTCCTTACCAATACTCCAAAGGAAAGGTCAGTTGTTATTGGTCAAACTGTCCTGTGTATAGAGAGGAGAGTAATGAGGTAAAATTGTAGAAAGCATTATTTAAATCATAATGAGATTCATCAGCTTCTGTCAGTGCCTTACTTCCTCTCCAGACATGTCTATGCAGTAGCCACTGTCTTTAGTTTCATTAGTAAATGAGGAGGCAGTTTTAGGCTAGATCCCTCATTCATGGATGAACTATTATCAATGGCCAAATGGGAAAGCAAACCTATGCTCACTGCTCAGAGCTGTGTGCTGGCACCTGTCTAGCTTATTAAGTCACAGCAAACACTGAGAACCAAATCGTATAAATCACCCTTTAAAGGCCAGAGGCAAGACTGGAAAGATGGCTCGGAAGTTAACAGGACTTGCTGCTCTAGTAGAGGACCTGGATTTGATACCCATATTAGATGGTGCACAAACTCCAGCTTCAAGGGCTTCAACGCCCTCTTCTGACCTCTGCAGGCACTGCACCGGCATACAAAGGCCAGAAACAGCAGAATTACAAAGATGTCAACATGGTTGCTAGACGTTGGTCCAATGCAGCTGGTGTTTCTTTATTCACTAGAAGAGTAAATTCAGTATTGCCATTTGTGATACTGAAGACATGATAAATGCAATAGACCATCCTAAGAATTCCAGATATGTTGTTAGAGTGGTCACAGCCCTATGAAGCTTTTTTTTTTTTTTTTTCATATCTGGCAGCTTTCCTTTTTATGGCTAAGTATGAGGTAATCAAATAGATTACACATTGTCAAATATATGTCAATTATGTCAAAATATATAATCAAATAGATTACATAATCTATTCTCGCACACAGGATTTTCCCCCTTGCATTCATAATGATGTGCTTTAAGAGGGAGAACAAAGACAAAACATAGACCAATGAGATGGTTCAACAGGTAAAGATGCTTGCTGCAAAGCCTGACAACCTGAATTAGATCCCCCAGGACACATATAATTGACTGCAGCAAGTTGTCTTGTCACAAACATGCCATGGCACACATGTGCCCACACACATAAAGACAAAACCTTGTAAGGGGTGAGAGGAGGAGAGGTAAATTTTTAAATTACTTGGTTTTTGTATGTGTGTATACTAAGATTTGCTTTATTTTGTAGGTATCTTCACATTGGTGCAGTACCTAAGGAGGACAATATAGATTCTGGGGACTGAATTTAAATTCTCTAGAAGAAAGCAAGCTCTCTTAACCATTGAGCCATCCCTGCAAACCCCATCCATGTATATACTGTATGTTCAGCACACTTACAGTCATACACTCATATATCCATATTCTCCTTTTTCTCACCCATATTCCCACCCCCTGTTCCCCTCTATTCTCCTGGACACATTCATTTCTATTTTCATGACATATATACATACACAATTATATGTATCTACATAAATTCTTGGGTTGTCTGGGGAGATTGCCACCAAGCCTTGGTGATCTTAGCCTAGTTCTTGAACACACATAGTAAAAGGAATAAACTGACTACTTTCAGTTGCCTTCTGTATTCACACTGTGCACCCCCATATGTGCACATAGTAAAGTGTAACTTTAAAAAGTGTGTGTCTGGAGAGATGGTTCAGCAGTTATGAACACTTGTTGCTCTTCCAGAGTTCCCAATACCCACACTGGGTGGCTCACAATCAGCTGTAACTCCAGCTCCAGAGAATCTAATGCCCTCTTCTGGTCTTTTTGGACACATACATAACATCCACATAGATACAGACATGAACATACCACAGAAATAAACATTTTAAAATAATGAAAATTTAAATTTTTAAATCTAAAAACCACAAATGAAATTGGCTTAATTCGTTTAATATGCTTGTCTCTGGTTGCCTCCATTTTCCTACAAATGACATGACTTCATCCTTCTTTACTGGTGAAAAATATTCCATTAACTACTTATACATTTTCCATACTGATTCCATAGGTTAGCTGTCGCAAGTAGTGCTGTAATGTTGGTGTGTGAGTTTGGAAGAGGAAAACTTAAGAACAGACCTCATTGTTTCCTCTGTTGTGGGGGGGGGCTCTCCTTGCAGACTGGACAGCTGTGACCTCACACCTTTCAGCTGCTACATTCTGGTCTC
The DNA here is from genome assembly GCA_028658305.1 of Pachyuromys duprasi. NCBI lineage: Eukaryota > Metazoa > Chordata > Mammalia > Rodentia > Muridae > Pachyuromys > Pachyuromys duprasi. The sequence continues at coordinate 53,299,738 of CM053747.1, read as the reverse complement.
AGCCCTTTTCAGCAACCGGACCCTGACTCACCTGTGTCTGTCAAACAACCACCTGAAGACTGAAGAAGTGAGAGTGCTGTGTCAGTTCATGAGACGTCCAGAATGTGCTCTCCAGCGGCTAATGTGAGTCTGGTTCATTTCTTTGGGAGAACATCACAGCTTTCAACCTCATAGGAGTGTCAGTTCTAATAGGGAGTTGGGGGAGGTGGAGATTAGAGTGATGGTATGTGGTAGGAACAGCATCCTTCATTGTGTGTGTTACTTTTCTATTGCTGTGATGCAACACTCTGACAAAGAGCAACATAAATTGGGGGGGGGGGGGCGCGTAGCTTATGATTCCAGAGGGATAGATTCCACCGTGGTGAGGAAGGCTTGGCAACACCAGGAAAAACAAAATGGCAGAACCAGCTGATGAGTACATTTTTATGCACACATAGGAAGCAGAAAGGGAGGTGAGATAAGGCTGTAAACCTAAAACAGCCCGCCCCCATGGACATGCTTTCTCCAGTAAGGCTCCACCTTCCTAAAGAGTACCACCAAGTAGGAACCACGTGTTTAAACACAGGAACCTCAGGGGGGACATTTCATATTCAACCTACCACACCCAGTATGTTTGCACTTCTAGTTCTGTGACCCTCATTAGTACAAACACCTTTTTGTTATTGCTACTTGTACATATGTTTTTAAGATGACTCTAGGCTTTTGTTACATTATTATTTATATATGGGGTGGGGATGAATGCCTTAACATACACATGTAGGTCAGAGGACAACTTGCAGGAGTTGGTCCTTTAGTCCACCCAGGGATCAAACTGAAATCATTAGGCTTGGCTGAAAGTGCCTTTGCCTACTGAACCATCTTACCAGCCCTCAAGATTTTTTTTTCTAAATGCAACCTTGTTTTTTTTTTCTAATTTATATGTATATGTGTATGGGAATGGTTAAGAGGGTGTATACATGTATTCAAGTGTATATGGGTACAAATGTGTATGCAAATGGATGTGGAAGCCAAAGGTCACTTTGGTGTCTTCTTCAATAACTCCTCATCCAATATATTAAAGTAGAGTCTCTTGCTAGAACCCAGCTAGCTAAGCGGATCTCCTACGTCTTCCTTACAATCACTGAGATTACAGGAGGGTCACTAAGTCTGACCTGCATTTATATGGAGACCTGGAATGTGAACTCAGGTCCTCATGCTTACAGGACAATTCTTTACCCAATGATCTTAAGGGGTGTGTGTGTGTGTGTAGATAGGTAGTTATAAAATGGTGTATTCACATTTTCCTGCATACTCTGAACCTTACTGTTAATACCCAGTGAAATAGAAATGGCATGTAGTTATTATATTCTCTTATTTAACATGGACCACCCCCTAGGAAAAAAACTGTGTACATGTTTATTCATTTCAGGCACTACATTTTTTTTTCTGATGCAGAATTTGTTGAATGCCTGGGTGTAGAACCTATGCCTATGAGTAGCCATCTGTACTGAGTCCTGTCCCTGTTTGTCTCCTTGTTTTCCTCTACCCTTGGAAATCTACCTCTCCAACTTTGTTTTCTTGGAGTGGAAAGGGATCCTTCAAATATAGTGGAGCTACATTCTATCAGTATCCTCGACTGACCAGTTTGGAGATCTCATGGGTTTTTTTTCCTAGGAGGCTTTGATCACACTTTCATCAGCCACTCCACTCAGATTTATTTGTTGTGTTCTTCCACATAACAAAGCTTTCTTTAAAGTCTACTGCTGCTTCGTTAACATTGTACTTGGACAATGCTGCTGTGGCTTGTGCCTAAATGAGCAACACCTAGCATATACTGGGGAAATCACAGTCCCTGGCAATTAGCAGTACTGCACATCACTTGTTTTATTTTTCTCTGTGTAGCCCTGGCTGTCCTGGACTCACTCTGAAGACCAGGCTGGCCTCGGACTCACAGAGATCCACCTGCCTCTACTTCCCAGCATGCTGGTATTAAAGGCATGTACCACCATGCCCAGCTGCATATCACTTTTTAGTTAGGGTGTGTGGGAAGTGAACTTTCATGTGTGAAACACTTATCCATGTGAGTACACATGCATGCCACACTGAGGATAGCCTTACCTGTTGATTCTTGCCTTCCACCTTCTTGAGACAGATCTCTTCTTGCCAGGCTAGCCAAATCAGCAAACTCTAGGTTGACGTGAGAAGCTGCCTGCCTCAGTGTAATTAGGTGATAGAGATCCAGTAAGGAAGACCTTCTGGCTTCTAGCCATTCTCCTCCTATTCCCATCTCCCATTAAGAGTGCAGGGACTGCAGATATATACCAGGAATCCAGACACAGGCCCTTACAATTGTTTAGTAAGCACACTACCCACTGAGCAATTCCTCCAGCTCAAGAATCTCATGTAGCCCAGAGTGACTTCAAATTTACTATGTAACCAGAGATAACCTTGAACCTCCTGATCTTCGTGTATCCACCTGCAGAGAGCTGGAATTACAGGCATGTACCAACATGCTGACTTTTATATGGTGCTGGAGATTAAATGTGAGGCATGCTTGGCAAGCACTCTACCAACTCTCAACTCCCCCCAGCCCAGCTTGGGGTCATTTTAAACAACTAAATCAGCACCATAAAGCACAAAAATCAACAAGCATGACCCTAACTACACACCTAACTACAGACAATTTTGTTCAGAGCAAGAATTGAAATTAGTCCTACCTCTACCAGGGGCAGAATGCAATGCTGGAGACTGACTGACTTGTATCTCTGACTGTGTGTGTGCGTCAGAGAAGACCCATCATTTGCCATTAGTGCTGATGTTTGCAAGTTATTAATTTTACCAAATGGGAAAATTTACAAATAGCAAATTCACAGATGATGCAGAGGAATTGTACGGCTTTGGCAAACAGTATTAGGTTTTTAACTGTATAATTATTGTGTGTGGGGGGGGGCAAACATGCCACATCACTCATGTGGAGGTGATAGTCAATTCTCTTTTTCCACCATGAGGGTCCCTAAGATTGACCTCAGGTCGTCTTGCTTGTGTTAAGCACCTTGACCCACTGAACCATCTCACCAGACAACAAATCATCTAAGCTACGGGTAATACAGAGTTGGAAAGGCATATGGTGAAAATCTGTGTGTCAAAATTCAATGAGATTTCTAGGGAAGCAGGACAGACAGCTCACTGTCTGTCTCATGCCACCAAAGCTTGGGGACCTCAGTTCAGATCCCGTGAACTGACACAATAGAAGAAGGAGGGTGCACCATTATAATCACAGTGCTGGGGAGCAGGAGACGGGCACATATCTGTCTGAATCAGCAGCCATCTAGAGGCCTTCCCCAAAAAAATAAGATAGGATTGGACCACAGAATATAGCTCAGCAGCTAAGAACTCCCGCTGATTTTGTAGAAGACCCAGGTTCAGTTCCCAGCACCAAATGGTGGCTCAGAGCTATTAACTGCAGTTCCAGAGGTCTCGTGCCCTCTTTCGCCTCCATAGGCACTACACAGTTATCTTCAATCATAAGTCATGTATCTGACAAAGAAAATGAGAGATTCTTGTTAACTTGGATTAATGCAATCTGCTTACTCAAGAAAATGCTGCTTCTTGTTTCCCTTTGAACAATTTGTCCATCAATAACTTTATGTGAATAAAGCATGTGATATGGGCAGCAGGTAAAGGAGCTTGCCACCAAGCCTGGTGACCTGATTTCAGTCCCCAGGACCCACATGGTGGAAAGAGAGGGCTTGGTCTCACAAGGTGTCCTCTGGCATTCCTACACATGCTGTGGCATGCGTAACATATGCACAAGTTAAATGACACATGTGATATGTAAATGACACATGTAATGACTGTCATTTGAAAGCACATACATGTACCTGTAATAAACCAGGAAGTCTGTTAAAAAATAAAACCTTAGCTTGGTGGGGTGGTACTTGCTTGTAACTACAATATTCAGGACATGGAGGCAGGAATTCTAAGTTATCCTCACTACGACGAAGTAAGATTCCCAGCTAGCCTGGCCTACCAAAGACCCTGCCTCAAAAATATAAAATAGGGCTAGCAAGATGGCTCATCAGGTAAAGGCACTTGCTGCCAAGCTTAGCAATCTGAGTTTGATCCCTGGGACCTGCATGGTGCAGGGACACAGACACATACACAATAAAAGAAAATGTAATTTAATTTTTTAATTTCTATTCTTTTAATTTTTTATTTTTGTTTACCAAGACAGAGTTTCTCTGTGTAGCTTTGGCTGTCCTGGACTTGCTTTGTAGACCAGGCTGGACTTACAGAGATCCACCTGCCTCTGCCTCCCTGAGTGCTGGGATTACAGGCATGTCCCACTGTACTCAGCTAATTTAAAGAAATTTAATTCTATTAAAAATACAGGTGAAATAGAGGTTGTGTATACATGTGTGCATGTGCGCGTGCTTGTGCCTGCACAGCATGCGTATGGGTGGCAGAAAGAGTGTAGGAGTCATATAGTTCATAGAGAATGAACCCAAGTTGAAGTTCTCAGGCCTGACAGCAAGCTTGACAGTACTTTACCTGCTAAGCCATCTCACCAGCATGGTCAGAGTTTGGCTCTCTTCCAGTATGGCCTAATGTTAGTAAGTGTCCCAATAGCTACATTCTTTACTCACCCACCACTTAAGTCTAAAAGTAATGATCAATAAGAGCCCCATCCTACTGAAGAGTAAACTTGAGAGGATTCTCCTATCCGAGGCCATGAGAAAGAACAGTAGGGACCAGACATGGTAGCGCATGCCTTCAATCCTAGCACTCAGGAGGCAGAGGAAGGTGGATCTCCGTGAGTTCGAGGCCATCCTGGACCACAAAGTGAGTCCAGTACAGCCAAGGCTACACAGAGAAACCCTGTCTTGAAAAACAAACTAATAAAAAAGAACAGTGGTAACCTTCCTCTTCCCATTTATGTCCCCATAGATTAAATCACTGCGACCTAAGAGACTACTCCTACAGCTTCCTGGCATTAATGCTTATGGACAACAGAAAGCTGACACACCTGAACCTGAACATGAACCCCATGGAAGATGGTGGGATGAAGCTTCTGTGTGAGGCTTTAAAGGAGCCGACTTGTTACCTCCAAGAACTGGAGTAAGTAGACAGTGGTGGTGAAGGGTCATCTCTACTGCCCAGGTTTCTAGAAAGCAAGAAAGATGGACAAGTAGATGTGAAAATCAAAAACTAATTCTCAGGGCTGGAGAGATGGCTCAGAGGTTAAGAGCCCTGGCTGCTCTTCCAGAGGGTCCTGAGTTCAATTCCCAGCAATCACATAGTGGATCTCTGTAATGAGAACCGGTACCCTCTTCTGGCATGCAGGTATCCATGCAGACAGAATGTTGTATACATAATAAATATTTAAAAAATCTAATTATCGGGTCAAGTGCTCATGTTCCTGGGAATCACACTAGTTAGGTAAAGTGATGTGTTGGTCCACAGAGTTGAGGGAAGGAAGGAATTAACAGGAGCCTCGAGGCAGGATTATGAGTTCTGGGTCATCCTTGATCCCTAAAATCTGTTTCTTTGGAAGTTATTTGGTTTGATTTTTCATTGTTGTTGTTTCTATCTTTAATACTCCAAGAATGGAACCAAGATCCTTGCATATGTACTCTACCAATGAACCACACTGTAGCTCCTCACTGGGGCATTCTAGGCTGGTGTGCTACCATTGAGACATACCCCCAGCCCTGGGGGTTGAGGTCCAAATCTAAATATAAAATGGACTTATATTTCATACATGCCTTACACATAGAGTATAAAGGCAGTTTTATACAAGGCTGTAAGTGCAGATATGTTATAGCTGTGACCTGTCGCACAAGGTCAGGTGTGCGATTTTTCCTTTACAGGCATCTTGATGCTAAATCTCACATTCAGAGATGTCTGTGTTTTGGTTGCATAAACTCTTTGAGAATCTTTGAATTATCAAATCAAATAAGCAGCCTGTCATGGTGGCACATCCCTTTAATCCCAGCACTCTGGAGGCTGCTGAGGCAGGAGGATCTCCGAGTTGAAGCCCATCCTTGTCTCTACATAGTGAGTTCCAGGACAGGCAGATTGTATAGAGAAAATCTGACCCAAAAAAATTATTTACCTGTTACTATGAGGTCACTCCACTTCCACTCACCCCACTCTGCTTGGAAACAGAAGCACAAGGTCCCAACCCTTTAGAAGTCCTAGGGTCTGTTGGCATGGAGAGTTAGTCTCCTTTCCTCTCTGTCATGATACTCTTCCAACAATCTCTTCTGTCCTTGCCTGGTTCTCTGCCTGTGGACAGCCTTGGCTCCTTCTACAGGTGAGACTCAAGCTTTAGTATTCTGTTATTCTTCCAAAGATGCCTCCACTCATCCACTGCATGTCCCTCTCCATGGCCATCCCTCTCCCAGGCTAATGGGACACCTACTCTACATCATTCATGAGAAGAAGATAGAAAGGCCATCTCTTGAGGCTGGAGAGATGGTTTTGTGGCTACAGAGCCTGCTGAAGTAAGCATGAAGACCTGCGCTCAGATTTGCAGAATCCATATAAAAGCCTCCGGTGTGCACCTGTAACACTAGGGGAGGAGGGGCTAAGCAGATGCCAGGGGCTCACTGGCCAGCATGTCTCTCTAAAATGACAAGTTAAGGTACACAGCAATATGAATATACTTGATGTCAATCTCTGGCTGCCACATATGCAAGCACAGGCCTGACTATCCCACATGTACACATACATGCACACCTGCATATACCACACTCAGAAAAAAAGACCATGTCTCTTTAAATTTGTTTTCTTATTTGGAGTTGAGGGTCTTTGTGTGCAACAATGTTCACAAAGAGGTTGGAGGACAACTTGCAGGAAACAGTTCTCACGTTTGAACACGTGGGTCTAGGGGCTCAAACTAGGATCATCAGTCTTGTTGGCAAGTACTATCCACTTAGCCATCTCACTTGACCCCAAGATACTTTCTTAGGAGAAAATAAAGGCAGCTGTTCTAAACATTTATGAGTGTTAACTTCCACCATAGTTCTTCCCCAACTGAACATGTGGATTTCTGTGTCTCTTGCAGAGTAGTGAATTCCCAACTCACGAGGGACTGCTGCAAGGATCTAGCCTGGGTGATCACAGAGAACAAACACTTAAAGAGCTTGGATCTTGGTAACAACGCCCTGGGTGACAAAGGAATCATAGCTCTGTGCAAGGGACTAAAGCAAAGCGACGGCTTCCTAAGGAGACTTGGGTAATTTCTTGGGGTCACTTCTTTGAGGGGCTGAGTTCAGAGATGGGAGGACCTGGGCATCAAACCAGGGTGGTGCTGTGTTGTTACCAAATCCATAAAGTCAGACAGTATTTACCTTGGTGGAGTAAAGGGAGTGGCTGTCACAGGATCTACCAGACCTCTGTGCTAGGCATGGTGCTGGGAGCTGGATGGTAGAAATACAGAAACTAGTACCACTTCGGTGGTGTAACACATAGAATCTAGCAGGAAGAATGAACACAAAGTGACCAGATTCAGCAGTGGTTCTTATGACTTTAGTCAGCATCTCATCCACCTGGGAACCTGTTAGACCTCAGTGCTACCCAGGTAAGGTGGCTCACACCTGTAATTCAGCACATAAGAGGATAAAATAGGAACATCACCTTGAGTTTGATGCCAGCCTGGGCCACGTTGTGTGTTCTGTGAGATCCTAACACAGGCACACACACACATGCACACCCATTCATACACTCCCACAGACACAGAGTACACATAAATAAAAATAAAAGTAACTTTTTAAGATACTAGAATATGGGCCAGTGAGATTGCTCAGTAGCAAAAAGCATCCAACAATCTGAATTCTGTCACTGGGATTCAAATGGAAGGAGAGAACAAACTGTAATGAGTTGTCTTTTGAGCTCCACACATGCACCATGGCAAGCATGCACAAGCACACATGCATAGAACAAATAAGTGTAACTGTTTAAACATCAGAACACTCTAATATACCATTATCAGTTGATTTTCTTTCCTTTGAGGCAGAGTCTTTCAGTGTTGCCCAAGTGACCCAGATTTTTTTGTTTCTTTTTTCATTTATTTTTTTAATCACTTTACATCCTTGTTATAGCCTCATCCCACCTCACCTCCCAGTCTCGCCTCCCTCCTCTTCCCCTTTACCCTATTCCCCAGAAAAGGGGTGTCCCCCTTCCCATCCACCCCAGCTCATCAAGTCTGATCAGGACTGAGCTTGTCCTCTTTCCCCTGTGGCCAGCAGGGGGAAGTGATCAAAAAGCTGGCAGGAAAGTCCCTGTCAGATACAGTCCCTGCTTTCCTTACCTGAGGTGCATAAGCTGCCTATCAGCTACATCTTTGTAGGGCTGTCTAGGTCCAGACTATGCATGGTCTTTGGTTGATGCTTCAAACTCAGCAAGCCCTTGTTAGTTGGCTCTGTTGGTCTTCTTGTAGAGCTCCTGTCACCTCCAGGTCCTTTTCTTTGTCCTCCACCTTTTCTACAAGACGCCTGATGTTTGGCTGTGAGTCTCAGCATTTGTTTTGAGGCTCTTCTAGGTAGCACCTCTCAGAGGACAACTCTTGAAAGGCTCCTGTCTGCACACTTAACCAGAGTATCATTCATAGTGTCAGGAGTTGGCACTCTCCCATAGGGTAATGACCCAGATCTTATGATCTCCCTGTCTCAGCCTCTTGAGTGTGAGGATTACAGGAGCATGCTGCCATGGCCAGCTTTATAGTTTCTTGAGCTTTCTTATTTAAAATTTATTATAGGAGCACATGTGTGTGTGCCTGCTTCTCCTTAGTTGCATTACATGTGTGTCCATACCCACTGAGGCTACAAGAAGGCATCAGATCTCCTGAAGCTGGAGTTACAGGCAGTTGTAAGCCACCTGATGTGAGTGCTGTGAGCTGAGCCAAATCCTCTGCAAGAGCAGCAAATGTTTTTAACTGCAGAGAGATTGCTCCAGCACCCTTGTTAATGGTATTCTCTGGCATGCTACTCTTCTTAGGATAAGGGCATGCTACTCTTATTAGGATAAAGTCCTAAATTTTTTATTCCCATACATTTATCCTACATAGTATTGGTTTCACAAAGTCACTTTCATACAAATGTATAATGTACTTTGACCACACACATCTCTGAACCTTCCCTTCTCACATCCTCCCCATCACTCACATCCCATTAGTCTGTTTCATTCCCTTAGAATCGGCTTCACATCCACTTTAGTGTCATTTATGACTTTATGTATCTACTTACAATCTGGGCTCCACAAACACGAGAAAACAATATTTGTCTTTTCAAATCTGGCTTACATCATTTAATATGCTAATCTCTAGTTTTATCCATTTTCCTAGAATCCTAAACCTTTACTAAAGTTTTCAGTTTCCTCTCATCTGTCATAGTCCTGTGACAAAGCTATGACCATCTAGGCATGATTATCTCATAAGGGCCCCCCAACAAGAGTAGTGTCCATACAGCTTCTTATGTATCATGCACATGTTCGGACATCCTGCTTCCTTTGTGCAGTTCTCCATCCTTTGAGTCTTTGGTGCAACATCACTTATTAATCAGCAATATTTCTGTGTTTCTTGTTGTGTTCCCTATTTCAGTGTCATTTGCCTTGAGGTACCCAGCACCTCTCAGAGACAGAACCGGAGTTTAGAAATGGGAAGGTTCAGGCAATCTGTTCAAGCTCTTCATGGAGCGCCTCCCCTCACCTTTTTTAAACATTGGGCTGAGGTGAAAGATCTCTATCATTGATGGGTTCTTCCTTGGGCTTCTCTGTAGATTGGAGGCATGTGGGTTGACTTCTGATTGCTGTGAGGCACTAGCATCGGCCCTCTCTTGCAACCAGTATCTGACCAGCCTGAACCTGGTGAAGAATGACTTCAGTACATCAGGGATGTTGAAGCTGTGCTCTGCATTCCTGAACTTTCCCTCTAATCTGAGGATAATTGGGTAAGTCCCTAATGATTGTCTCCTTAGACATAAACCTGACTCTCTGAGAAGTTACTTGGAGAAGCAGTAATTGAAATTACTTGGATAACTGAAAGTAGTTGGGATCATGACTCTGCAGCTTTCTTTATCTAGAGCAGTGGTTCTCAACATTCCTAATGCTATGACCCTTCAGTACAGTTCCTCATGTCGTGATGACCCCTAATTATAAAATTATTTTCATTGCTACTTCATAACTGTCATTTTGCTATTGTTATAAACTGTATGAAAAGTGTGATAATGCAGGATATATGATATGACCCCCCCCCAAGAGGAGAGGGTATTAATCCACAGGTTGAGAACCACTGACAGAATTCCAGGACAGCCAAGTTATACAGTGAGACCCTAGCTCAAAACAACAAAAAAAATCCAGACATTTGTACACTCATGTTTTTAGAGGCATTTTTTCAAGAAAGGGAGTTTGATGCATGCTCCTACATATACATAAAGACAAGGACTTCATGAAAGTAAAGCAATTCAGTCACAAAAGACAAATATTGTGACTCTATTCATATGAGGTTTCTAGATGGTAGACTCATCAAGACAGAAAAACTAGAGGTTGCTAAAGGATGAGACAAAGGTTGGAGGTTTAACTCAGGTAGAGCCCTTTCTTAACATATGTAAAGTCCCTCACACTGCCAATTAATTTAAAAGGTAAAGGAAAACTTAGAGATTATGTTTAATGTCTACAGGTTTGGGAGATAGTGAAAGAGTTCTAAAGATGGATGGTGGTTATGATGCCACTTATACACCCCAAAATAGTTAAGATGGTTAATTTTTCCTAATGTCATGACTCACACCTATAATCCTAGCCCTTGTAAGGCTGAGAAAAGAGGCCAGACAAATCTGGGGCCATCTTTGACTACATAATGAGTTCCAGGACAGCATAGACTACAAAGAGAGAGAGAACCTATCTCAATCAAAAACAGACAAGTTTGTTGTGCATGTTAAATATTTAATGTTCCCACTGATGAGTGGCTGTGTTCTGATGAATAACACCTCCACTAATTATTAAATGGAGTGGATCAAAATGGGGCTGGAAATATGGCTTGATACTTGAAAGCATTTGCTGCTCTTGCAGAAGAACTGAGTTCAGTTCCCAGAAACCACATGGTGGCTCACAGCAGCTTATATCTCAAGCTTTTGTGTTCCAATACCCTGTTCTGACCTCTGTGGACACAGCATGTATATGACATACATATACACATGCAGACAAATGCACATTTTTTAATATTAACATTTATTTGTGTGCATGTGTGGAGTACACATGGGGAGTTCAGAGAACAACTTGCAAAAGCCAGTTTTCTCTTTCCATCATGTGGGTCCTGGGCATAAAATTCAGGTCATCAGGCTCAGCAACCAAGTATTTTAATCCACTGAGTCCTTTCACATGCCCAAGTATACTTTTAATCCAATAAAGTAAATTTGGCTGAAGGTGCTGAGCAAGGTGGTACATGCCTGTAGTCCAGCTCTAAGGAAGCAAAAGCAGGAGGATTGCTTCAAATTTGAAGTAAGCTAGTCTACCTAGGCAGCACTATATAACAAGACTCTGCCTCAAAAACAAACAAAAAATAATTTGTCTAAAGATAGGGCTGCCAGGGCTCTTTTCTGAGACTGATACTCCAACCAAGGACCATTCATAGAGATAACCTAGAACCCCTGCACAGATATATCCCATGGCAGCTCAGCCTCCAAGTGGGTTCCCTAGTAATGGAAACCGGGGCTGTCTCTAACATGAATTCAGTGGCTGGCTCTTTGATCACCTTCCCATGATAGGGGAGCAGCCTTACTAGGTCACAGAGGAGGACAATGCAGCCAGTCCTGGTGAGACTTGATAGGCTAGGGTCAGAGGGAAGGGGAGAAGGACCTTCCCTATCAGTGGACTTGTGGAGGGGTATCGGAGGAGATAAGGGAGGGACCATGGGATTTGGAGGGAAGTGGGGAGGGGTCTACAGTTGGGATACAAAGTGAATAAACTGTAATTAATAACAAATAAATAAACTTTTAAAAAGTAAAAAAATAAAATAAAAAAATAAATAAAGATAGGGCTGACAGCCCAGCTGAGGCTGATGGTAAAATGACGTGGCTGAGCAACTTCTCTAGATCATAGCCATGAGATGTATCCAAAGTATAATTTTTTAGCATGTGGATATAAATGCAAAAAGGCCCAGGCATGACTGTAGGGATGAGGTGTGTCACTGATGGCAGGCAGGAGGGAATGGTGAATTGGGAAGGGAACTCTGGCTGGGTGAGGCAGGCAATAGGTACATAGATATGCCCAAAAGGCAGAATGTTGATTAAAAGGGACACCTGAAATAGTGAGCCACATGGCACAGCAGTCTTTGACAAGACCCATGGTGCGTATGTCCTTAGCAGTTGGTGCAGTTTGGGGCAGATGGCTCAGTCTGTATAAAGTGCTTCCCACATAAGCCTGAGGACCTGAGTTCTGGTACCTAGGACTCAAGTAAAAGCCAAATGTGGTCTTGCACACACCTGTAATCCTAGCACTAGGGAGGCAGAGACCAGAAAATCCTGGACTCTACTGGTCAGCCAGCCTGCCTAGCCTATCGGCAAGGTTTAGGTTTAGTGAGTTTGTCTCAATAAAGTGAAGAGAGATGGAGAAATACTGACTTCTGTTCCTCCACCTGAGCGTGCTCTCTCCCCCTTTCTCTTCCTCTCCCTCCCCCTCTCTCTTCTTCTTTCTCTCTACCCTCTTTCCTTCCCTCCATCCCTGTCTGCCTTTCTCTAGATCCTGCTCTCTCCTTCTCTCACTCCCTCTCTCTAGCTCTTTCTGTCTCCTGGTCTCCCTCCCTCCCTGTCTCTATCTCGGTCTCCCCCTCTATCTTCCTCCTCCTCTCTCTGCCTCTTACTCCCTGTCTCTTTCTCTCCCTTTCCCATCACTCTCACCGGAGCACATCCACATACATTACTTCCACTCCTACCCACAGTCAGACTTGGATTTTTACTGACTGATCTTTCACAGGAAAAATGGAATTTCTCTGTAAATGCTTGCATACTCTTTTCCTCAACTAGAATGGTTGGGACTTTGTCTTAACTTTGTCCATCACTGTGCCTCAAACTGGGTCAAGACCCAGCACAGAGTAGATTTCTGTGCATTTAGGACTGTTCCATGTGTGGATTCACACGTGTGTGTGTGAAAACATGTGCATCTGTGGTTCACTTGTATATGTGTGCCTTTACATGTGGAGGCCAAAGGGTTAACCTCTGGTAAGAGGTCCCAGAATGATTATCCATCTTGGATTTTGGGTTGTTGTTTTGTTCTTTGTTTTGAGACAGGGTCCACTGTGTGGTCCTGACTGTCCTGGAATCAGATTGGCCTCAAACTCACAGATCCACCTGTGGGATTAAAGGTGTCTGCAACCATGCCTGGCCCATTTTGGGTTTTGCCTTGTTTCTATTTTAGATATTTTCATTTTATGTGTATGAATGTTTGCCTGGATGTATGTCTATATACCACTTATTTACAATGTTCATGGAGGCCAGAAGAAGGCATCAGATCTTCTGGGACTGGAGTTTCAGATGTTTATGAGCTGCCTACAAGGTGCTGGGGAATTGAATCCAGGTCCTCTGGATGGGCAACCAGTGCTCTTGACTGCACTGTCTCTCCAGCCTCGAAGCCTCACTTTTCAATGTGGGTTGAAAGCAGCTACTCATGCTTTTTTGGCAAGTACTTCATAAACTGGGCTATCTCCCCAGGCCTTTTATTTTTTAATAATTGTTTATTCTTTGAAATTTTCATATACCTATATAATATCTTTTGATGACACACACACCACTTCCCTCCAGATCTTCCTGTGATCCTCCATGTCTCTCTCCCAACTTTATGTCCTGTTTTTTAAATTAGTTTAATGACCACTGCCTCCAGTTAGTGCAGCTCATATGCACATGGGTATGGGGTCATCCACTGGGTCATGAACAACCTACCAGTGGCCACATCCCCAAAGAAAAGTGGTTCTTTCTCTTCCTTTAGAAGTGGAGCCTTAGAAGCCTCTCCCCAAGCCCTTTTAATCTACAGAGAATGTGCTACTCTCATTGACAGTTCTCAAAAAGGTTTGTAGCCCCTGATCTGGCTTCCAGGACATCTGAAGGAAGGGAGATGTCAAAGACTGGGCCGAGCATGACAGTCCCCTTTCTTCCCAGCCTGTGGAAGCAGGAGTACTCTGCCGAGGTAAGAAGGCAGCTGGAGAAGGTGCAGTCTACCAAGCCCCACACAGTGATAGACGGTGACTGGTACTCCTTTGATGAAGATGACCGTAACTGGTGGAAAAATTGAAGACATGAGCTCCCCTCCCCTTCACGTTCTAGGACCTCAGTATCCGTGAAATGTTTGTCTCGCCTCAGAAAATGTATTGGGAATAAAATAAACACATAGCATTTGAAAGAGCATCCCGTGGTCATGTTGATCAGTGGGGGTATGATGTCAGGGCAGAGATGGGATGGGAAGATGGCTCAGTTGGTGAAAGGCTTATCATGCAACCATGAGGACTTGAATTTGACACACAGAACCTAGGTATAAAGCAGGTGTGGTTGGCATATGCTTGTAATCCCAGCACTGGGAGATGGAGAAAGAAAAATATTCTAACAGAATCAACTGAAGGAAGAAATGGTTGATTTGGCCATCAAGAAAGGAAAGATATGTCATATCACATCCATACTTAAGTAGAGAGGGAAGAATGCATATAGCTGCTGAGTTCCCTTTTCCTGTTTATAACATCAGGCAGTAGTGCCACCTACAGTGGGTGAGTCCTGTCATAGTTAGGTTTCTGTTGCTGTAATAAAACACCAGAACCAGCGTGGGGAGGAAAGGGGTTATTTGACTTTACATTTCCATCTCATAGTCCATGACTGAGGAAAATCAGGGCAGAAACCTGGAGGTGGGAACTGGAGCAGAGACCATGAAGAAATGCTTTTACTGTTTTGCTTTCTATGGCTTGCTCAGTTTTTTTTATGCAGCCAGGACCACATAGCCACAGAAGGTTGGGCCCTTGCACAGCAATCACCAGTCAAGAAAATATCCCAAAAACTTGCCCACAAGCCAATCTGATGGAGGCATTGTCTCAACTGCATTTTCCTCTTCCCAGGTAATCCTTGTCAGGCTGACAAATGTGCACACAACCTCAATATAATCAACGTAGTTCCCCAGAGGCTGGACACCAGGTGATTTTAGGTTCTGTCAAGTTGATAACACCAGCCATTGCATAGAAAAGACAGAAAACCCCAAAGGGCTCACTGGCTGGCCAGCATGTGGCCTATTTGGAGAAGACCAGAACAATGAGATGCCCTGTCTTAAAAAGATGGAGAGCACCTGAGGATCCCTGAGGTTGTCTTCTGCCCCCTACACACACACATACTCAAAGCAGAGGTAGAGGAGGATTGAAGACCCTAACCTTGGCCTCCATTTCCAGATAACACAGGTACTGGTTGAAGCATACACCTGTCCAGAGTAGAGAGACTGTCACTCAACATCTGAGCCAGACACAAAGTGTAAGCTTGATGGTCAGTGTCACAGACACACTGTGCTGCAGAGGTGAGCTGCTCAGGGTGTCATCCTGACAGTCAAATGAGGCTGGTTAGCATTAGACTGTTTATCCATGAATCCCTTCCTGATTGGCCAATGTTCCAATGCCAAGAGCAGCCCCTGGATGGCATGCAGATGCATGTTTACCCACAAGTTGTATCCGTTGGCTAGATTTAAGCCTGTTCAGGTAGCTCCTTGTTATCAGAAATAAAAAATATCCTGAGCCAGGAGTGTTGGTGCACACCTGTAATCCCAGTACTCAGGGAGGCAGGGACAGGCAGGGCTCTTCGAGTTCAAGGCCAACTTGGTCTACAAAGCAAATCCAGGACAGCCAAGGCTATACAGCAAAATCCTGACTATAAGAGGGTTGGGATGAAGCTCAGTCAGTATAGCGTGTATATGCGTGTATAAAGACCAGGATGGAGGGCTAAGTGTAGTAGCCTTCTAGCCTGCAGACTCGGAGGCAAAGGGTCCCCAGGGCAAGCTGCCTAGCAAAACTGTCCATATCCATGAGCTCTGGGCTTGACTTGAAAGACCCTGCCTCACTCAATAAAGAGGAGAACACTGGAGTATAATTTCACAAAATCAACCTCCAGCCTCCATGTGCACATTCACGTGTGGGGACCTACATACATGTACACACATACACACCACACATTAAAAAAAAACACTTTTCATCCCCCTAGACGATCTCACTGATGCTCTCCTATGATACATACATCCACTTTATCTATAGACCTTTATGCCACCTAAGACACAAGTAGCTTCTCCCTATCTTACAGAGAAGGAATATGAGGCATGGGATGCCTGAGCATTCCCAAAGAGTAGAGTAGGTGATAGAGCCACCACTCAAATCAGTAAATCTACTTCTGGATGTCATGTCATGACTGGAGCATCAGGGAAGCAGCATTTGTTCTCTTCCATGTGCTTCAAACTGCTTGTTGTAGCCCCATAATTCAAACAGCATTTCCAAAGCTTGAGAATGTTCTAGGCTTATTCCTTGTAAAGGCAGAAAAGTTGGCTGGTGTAGAGGCATATGGTTTTAATCCCAGGCCTTGGGAGGCAGAAGCAGGCAGATCTGTGAGTTCAAGAGCAGCCAGGTCTACAAAGCAAGTTTCAGAAAAACAGTGCCTATATAATGATACCCTTGAAGAAAAAAGCCTAAAAGTCAGGCATTACTCCAGGTTATCCTCTGGCCTCTACATGTGCACTGTGATGTGCTTGCATCCATTCACATGTAAGAACTTTTTAAATTTTACCAGGAGTAGAAGTATGCAGTTTTTCTGTGCTGATATCATTAGCATTGTCCCTGTTTGGAGCTTCTTTGCAAGAATGTCTCCCACATCCTAGGAGACATCTGTCCAATGTGACATCTATGAGGAGAATATGGCGATGGAAGGGACTATAGTAGTTCCCCACAGGCTAGGGAAGTGTCAATTCTTCAGAACACTTGGCTACCTCAATCATCTGACATACAGATACAGGGCACACAGCCAGCACCAATGCTTGTGTTGAATATTAATTCTTATTAGCCAGGGATAGCAGCATAGTCCTGTAATCACAGCACCCAGCATGGAAGGCAGGAGAATCAGATCAGTGTCAGCCTGCGCCTTGTAATTTTCAAGGCTAGCCTGGGATACATGAGATGTATTTTTTTAAAAATCCAAAAGCAGAGAATGGGGTAGTGGTTAATCTGTGTGAGCCCTAGCAGCTGTATATTATATAGACAGGTAGACACCATGCACCCTCACAGCCTTTCAGCTGTATATTATATAGACAGGTAGACACCATGCACCCTCACAGCCTTTCAGCTACAAGGACAGATGCAAAAATAACCTTCCAAGGCTAGAAAGATGGCTCCGTGGTTAAGAGCATTGGCTGCTCTTCCAGCAGACCTGAATCCTAGTCAAAACTATCTATAGCTCCTATAGTTCCAGGGCATCTGCTGACCTTTTCTGGGCTCCAAGAGCACCAGGCTTGCACATGGTGCACAGGCATGCATTCAGGAAAAATACCCATGCACTTAAATATTAATTTAAGAGAGATCTTGATTCAAAAACACAACAAAAGGTCAGCAAAGCCACTGCATAAAAGAAGCCTGATGGCCAAGGGACATGGGTTCCCATTCAAGCTACTTCCCCCCACCTGTCTGTAAGGGGTCAGCAAGAGAGTTCAGAAGTTCAGACTGCTTGTCCTCTGGCTACTGCTGAGGTACTCTCATGAGGGTTCCCACTCAGGACAGCAAAGACAAACCCTGAAATGTTGGTGGTTCTCAAACGATTGGTAGTCACAGTAAGATTAAGCTCCCAAATGTTGGCCTCCTTTTATTTTACATTTCTTCTTTACAAAGGGTGAGCCATTCACCTTAGTGAATACGGTAACATTACATTTACCAGATTGGCCAGGTAAAACAAAGCTGAGAGTTCCCAATTCTTTGCATTTTTTTAAGGAATTTACTTTTCTGTGTCTGGGTCTGTCGTAAGTGCAGGTGCCCTCAGAGGATGGAGGTGTTTGATCCCTTAAAGCTGGAGTTACAGGAAGTTGTGAGCCAAGAATGTGTGTGCTGGGATCTGGGGTCTGTGAATGGCATCTGTCTCCAGCCCCTATTTTTTATATTTTACTCTAAGTCTCAGCTAAGGTTACTTTTCTTTTCTCTGCATGCCTGGCTACATTCTGCAGATTGGTGAAGCAGTGTAAGGCAATTGAGAAGCTTCCTGCAGCATTCAAGAAGGAGCCCTTATGTAGAACATTCCAGGTTCCATTTAGTCTCCTTAGCTCTTGAGCTCGATGTTCTCTCAATGAACACCAGGTGGCAATAGCGTGCCATGTCTCAGGACTGACCAGCCGGAGGAGTAGGAAGATACCTTTCATTTGTTCCTGGTACCTGACAATGGGGCTGCCAACTTCTGTGCTAAGGGGTTTCCTGTACATTGGGGTGCAGGAAAGCATGTCTGGATTCAACTCAGCACATGCCAGTTAGACTCCCCTGCCCCAGATACAGCAACCAATATTGCTGGGCCACAATCTCTCTGGCCTGGGCCTGAGAGCCACCGATTTACATTATTCGTGGAAATACCAGTAGTACCCAATGGTTTTCCTTTTATCTTTAAAAAGTCTGAATCAGGAGTCAGACAGTCTGTGTCTCAAGGTGTCTGCTAATTACTGTTGTGGGGAAGTAACAGCCCTTTGGCATCTGTCCTTTGCAAGGCTGATCTGTGTTGTAAGCTGTATCATGTCTTCACACCTTTTGGTGAAATACTTCATTGTATAAGGGTAGACCACCTCTCTGGGCAGGGCTGGCTCTGTGGTAAACAAGTAGTCAGAACTTTTTCCAAACATCTTTGTGTTTTGTCTTGTTTGGGGGAGGGGGGTGTTGCATGTGTGAAAGTGAGAGGACTAGCCAGATAGTGATGGCACACACCTTTAATCCTGAGAGGCAGAGGCACTTGGAACTCTGTGAGTTTGAGGCCAGCCTAGTTTGCAAAGCAAGTTCCAGGCCAGCCAAAGTTTCACAAAGAAACCCTGCCTTGGAAAAGGAAGGAAGGAAGGAGGGAGAGAAGGAGGAAAAAAGGAAAGAAGAAAGAAAGGAAAACAAGGAAGGTAAGGAAAGAAGAAAGGGAGGGAAAGAAGGAAGGAAGGAAAAGAAAGAAGGTAAGGAAAGAAGAAGGGAAGGAAGGTAGGAAGAACTACTTTTGTGCATGAGCTCTGTCCTTCCTCCATATGGGTCCTGGAGATGGTACACTTGGATTGTCAGGTTTGGAGACAGGCACCTCTTCCTACTGAAACACCTTGCTGACCCCAGACAGATCTTTAGATATGGCAAAAATGGTTCAATAGGGGCTAGCTTTACTGCTCCACCTCAAAGGCCTCTAATAAATCTCTCAATGCTCTGAGCCCACTTTCTCCATCAGTTAAGGGACATGACATCTACGATGATCCAAGCACACAGCTGGTGTACATTAAACTCCCCCCTCCTAGAATCAGGCAAACCCACCATGACAGTGCTTCACTGGAGGTGGAGGGTGGGGGTGAGCAGCCACTATGTGCACTGATAAAGGGCCCAGTAAATCAGTCTTATCTCTCAGGAGTAAAAAGCTTCATCTGCCAGAATCCAGCAAACACACACACATACCTTTCACAAGCATGGATTCCTGCAGTAGCATCAATAAGCAGTAGGGAGCCACAAACAAACTGTGCATCCACCAAGAACTAATTGAACCCCTTACATCCACAGTGAGATATCTGAGTGCTATTAAAAGAAAGTGTTGACTTACTTGGTAGAGTACTTTCCCAGCATGCATGAAACTCTGGATTTTATCCCCAGAACCACTGAAAACACATCATAGTGGCATATTCTTGTGATCCCAGCACTCAAGGAGGCAGAATGATCAGAAGTTCAGGGTTATCCTTAGCTATGTAGCAAGTTTGAGGCTGGGTTAGGATGGGAATGGGAAAGGGGCGGAAGGAAGCAGGATAGAAAGGAGGAGAGATATAGAGACGGAGAAAGAGAAGGGAGAGAGAGTGAGGAATGGCAAGATTGGGAGTGAAAATAGGTATGTAATGGCCCCTCTAGACAACCATAGATAATTGCACAGTTAGTGGAAACATAGATGATGGTAAAGACAGAAGATGAAGTAAATGGGGACTCAAAAGCAGAGTGCTTGCCCCAAGTGAATAGGCCCTGGATTAGTTTCCCAGTAATGGGTGAGGGGCAACAAAGTGTGGTGAATTGGAGATACACAGTTCATATGTTGATGACAGGTAATATATTAACAATAGGTGCTTACAGATGATAGGTATGTGAATGAAGGGAGGTATGTGGGGCATGCTCATATTTCAAGAGTAAGTTTATTGCTGTGTGTGAGCATGTAGACGTGGGCATAGATAATGTGTACACCAGAGAACATATATGGAGGTTGGGGGACATCTTTTTGAAGGCAGTTCTCTCCTCCTACCATGCAAATCCCAGGGAGTAAACTCTAGTTTCAGCCTTGCATGGCAAGCACTTTCACCCACTGAGTTCTCACTGGCCCTAAAAAAGCAATTCTTTAAACCATCTAGTGTGCATCTGTGAGTGTGCACCAGGAAAGTAGAAGGGGACTATCTGTAGAACCATAGGAAATGACAAGAGAAATGGAAGGAGAGGAAGAGGTAGGGGAAAGACAGATATGAACAATATATAAATATATTTGTCATTGTGGAACATGTTTTAAATTGCATGGGCATGTGCACACAAATGTGTGTATGCTTGTGCATGTGTGCATTTGTGTGTAGGTGCCTACAGAGACCATAATAGGACATCAGATACCCAGGTGCTAGAGTTAGAAGCTGCTTGATGTGAGTGCTGGGAACTGAACCCAGGTCTTCTGCAAAAACAGGAAGTGCTTTTAACCACTGAGCTATGTCCCTGACTCCAGAAACACATTGTTTTTATCTGGGTGAGGCAGCACACATCTGCAGTCTCAGCACTGTGAGGCGAAGGTGGCAGGATCCGTTGAAGGTCACCTTCAACCACACATCAGGTTCCATGCTTAGCCAAACCATGTCACAAAAAATATACATATTTTAATTTTGTACACTAACTTTAAAAAAATTAAGCCCCGTTTTGGTACTATGTCAAAGAATGATGCATTAAGTAAGGACTCTAGAAGCTATTATAGGAGAAACTTGGTAGCATTTCCTCCAAGTATCCAACTGCAACCAAACATCAATTTTTTTGCCCAAATTCTTCCAGTATAGCTCTGTTCAGCCAAAATAATTATACCAATCAAAGCAGTCTTTGGGCTGATGAAATAGCTCACCGGTAAAACACCTGCCTCTAAGCCTGATGACCTGAGTATGATCCTCAAAATCCATATGGTGGACATAGAGAAATGAATGACTCCTGTAGTTGTACTCTGACTACCACAGGCAAATGCATGCATACAATCAATAAATGAATGTTTTTTTTTAAGTCAGCTCAGTCTGGGCTGGTTTTAATGAAGCATAGTATATTGACTGAGAGTCTAGTGGTTAATAGTTGCTATTCATCTACTGAGTGAACTTAGGCACAGCACTTGGCCTTGACTAACTTCTGTTTCCTTAGCTGGAAAATGGGACACTGCTCCCCTAGTGAAGCTTAAGGTGGATGAGAGACTAGGATGCCTGTGGACTGAGCTGTAGGCTTCATTGGAGGTGACCTATGGCAGGGCTCTCTGTCCATGGTGCTGACAGGCAAAGCTCACCCATCACACCAGCCCCAAGATGTTCTATGAATGGAAGGTTTCAGGACCAAACAAATTCATAAAACATTGAGTACTGTATCTCTGCTGTTCCTGCTCCTGTTCTTTCTCCTTCTCCCATGGTCCCCTCCATCACTGGGCAGCATACAGTATGCTCTGCAGAGATGTAGCTGTGTGTCACTAGCTGGGAACTGGTTTAGGCAGGGGAGGGGTAGGTCATTTTCAAGTCTTCCAACAGGCACAAGAAAGGGGGAGGGAGAACTTGGCACCATGAAACATGCCAAGCACTGTTCTGTGTATTAAAAAACTTGAATGTGGCATGTTCCCAAGTTACTTGAGCATAGAACCCAGTTTTCACCACACATCAAAACACCCTTCAGGACACACTGGGAAGCAGATGTACTCTATGAGTGTTTCTGGATACACACTGCACTCAGACAGGGATGGGAGGATAGGAGGCTCTTTCCTTCTCTCCCATGTCTGTTCTACACTCCCTGTGGGCCCTCTCTAAGCAACTGCCATACCTTGCTGGTGTGTCTCCCTTCACTCCAGAGGACAAGCTTCACAAGGGTACTATGTTCCTGGAATTTTAGCTGAGCCCCTGGTATATAGCACATGCTCAGTAAACAAAACCAAGTGGAACTTGACTCAAGAGACAGTGTGGACTTGGGGATGTGGATTGGGGTGGGGAGTAAATTTGGCTTCACACTGGGACTGAAGTCAGGCTGTCTCCATGCTAGCTGTAGCAGTAGCAGCTCCAAGGAAAAATAAACAGTTGGGCTGCTAGATTGTTCAGTGTGTGAAGATGCTTGCTGCCAAGGCTGCCACACCAGATTTCAATCCTGAGACTCAAGTGATGGAAAGAGAACTGACTCTTGTAACTTGTCTTCCATATGTGTATCATGATGCATGCACACATACAATGTAAAAAAAAATATTAGAGAAATTCATAGCATCATAGACACAAAACTACTAAATGTGTGGCGTACACAAAAGCTGGTGCCAAATGATATGTGTGGTGTACACAAAAAGCTGGTCCCACTGCCACCACCTGTCTTCAAAAATTGAGGTTGTTATTTGTTCTACAGGTGTCCACCTGTACACTGGGACAGGAGGCTAGGGACCAGATAGTGAGTCCCCCAAGCACCAATTAAAGGTCTCACAAGACTGAGATTAGCCTGGTGCTGAGAGGGGGGAGGTAGAGGCAGGGACACCATAGCCTCAGTGCATAGATACACTGGCTCAGTAAATTCTCTATTAAATGAGTTACATTAGGTACCTGAGGCCCAAATGAGTAGCAGAGCCAGGATTTAAGCACCGGCTCCTCACCATTGCATTCAGCTCCTCTTTGCAGAGCTTCATGATCACACACATGGCTTAGATCACCTTCAACAGCTCATGAGAGAGGGTAGCTCTTTCTTCTACAGAGAAAGCCAAATCAACATCTAGAGAGAGTGACTTACCTTCCCACAGTAACAGCCTATAAGAAACAGAAACATCTTCAGTTTTTCCATCTCCTGGTGGTAATATCTGGCTTACCTCTGCAAGAACACAGTATCTCCCCTCCATCTCTGGCCTCCAACAATGTCCAAGGTCAGCAGCATTTTGATAGAAAGAACCAAAGGGTTTTGGATTTTGCTGCTGTTGTTTCTTAGGGAGTTTGAGACAGGGTTTCTCTGTCCAGGAGTCCCTTTGTAGACCAGGCTGCCTCTGCTTCCCCAGGTACTAGGATTACAGGCATGTTCCACCACACCCAGCAAACCAAAGATTTTTAAGCAACATTTCTGCAGTCTTTACTAAACTGTACCTACCACACACAAAATACCACCTCTCCTTTGGAACAGTACCTACCAGATAAGCTAGACCAGTACCACTCACCCAAGCTAGGCAGTGACCACTTGAGATTTCTGACCTACAACTACTGATACATTTTCCTAAGGGTGGTCATACCCTGGCCCACCAGTTGCCCACTGTGACCTTCACTTTTTACCCACCCCTTCAGATGAGACAGGAAAAGCAGACATAAACAGACACTCAGGACTCATACTTCTTCCCACAACACCCATTAACAATAAGTCTTCTTGCTCCTTGAGATGGTTGGAAGAAACCTACAGTTCATACCTTGCTTTCCCAGACTAGGCTGAAGTATTCCCTGGCAGAGTCAACAATACAAGGCCCAGGAATAGACAACATTGAACTGGGGGACTTTGGACCCAGGAAAACTACACCTAACGCTAAGGTCCCTTCTGATCCTGCAGCTGCAAGGGTTCTTTGGGATGCACTGGACTGGCACTGAGCAGCACCTGAAACAAAGCTCACCATGGTAATTGCCAACATCCTGGCCTCATTAGGGTGCTGGTTCCAGTGACACTGTCTATCCTAAGCTTATCCTCCTCCACCTTTGATAGCTCCTTCACTGGACAGTAGCAGCCACCAAGATGCAGCCTGTTCTGGCTAGCTAATAACCAGAGCTTTGTATAAGAGAAGGGCGGTCACTTTTTACATCCTCCATGAGCCAGAAGGTAGAAAGGATCTCTGGGAGCTACACTTTTCCATGTTAGCTCATGAAACCCTTTCCTACCAGCAGCATACCTTCCTCTGAACCATGGCCTATACCAGGTCAGCAAGGAGCTCCTCAGCAAGCAGGCCTCTTTTCTGGAACCTGGTGACAACACTCTGGGCCCAGCATGGCCATGCCTCATCTGGCACTATCACTTGTAGGCACCAAACTGGGGACAGCTCAATTTAACCTCTTTCCCTTAATCCCAAACTCAAAACGCAGGCAGTGCTGGGACAATTGAATAGTGCCATTTATTGCCCCCACATCCCTTCTTCCACCGCCAGGGCAGGGAACACACAGGACCCCGTCCTCTCAATGAGACCGTGCTGGGAGCAGGAGGCTACTTTTTCACTCCTCTGCTACTGCAAATCCAGGAGGGAGAGGAACGACTTGGGCTAGAAAATCCACAAGGACCCGTGGGGCAGAAAAATTAATGGATGGGAGGGGTCAAAAAAGTATGATTTAAAGAAAATTCTAGAAGGGAAGGAAGACCCTCTCGATGCACAAGGCCAGGATTCCCTCCATTCCTTAGGACACCGTGGCCTCCACACCTGTAGTGGGGGTTGGCCTCTCCCTTGAGGGTTTCCTGCTGATTGATCTACACAGTTCTCTCACACACTGTCTCTGGCTCCCAGGCTGGGAACCTACAAGTGCCGGTCCGCCAGGAGGTAGGGCAGGTCAGCAGAGAGGCTGTGGGCAGTCCTGAGAACCTGCCCTGATGGCTGCGGGTCCTCTCACACCCGAGTCAGCATGGGGCAAGGAAGGAGGGAGACGAAGACGTTGCTCCTTTCGGTCTGGCTCTCCCTGGGCCTCATGGTCTTGCTTGCTGGTAGTCCCCACTGAGCCCGAGGGGCCCTGCCCACCCCCCGGGCGTCCCCATCCCTACCGGGCCTCCCCACCCCGACACTCGGCACACCGCCCACCAGCCGACTGGTCCTCGCCATCGTCCTCCCCGCCTGCCCGATAGAAACTCTGTCCGCAGCTGCTGCAGACAGAAGGCGCACCAACTGCGTGGATCTTCTTGTGTCTCCGCAGCGCAGCTCCCTGCACAAAGCCCTCACCACACTCCACGCAGATGTGTGCAGGCTCCTCGCCACCCACTGCCCCCAGCCCGTCCCCATGCTGAGCACGCTGGTGGGCCAGCAGCCCGGCCCAGTGACCAAAGCCCTTCCCGCACTCCATGCACACGTACGGCTTGGGCGCCGGCGCCCGCCGTGACCGCGGCCCCGCTGCCCGCGGCCCCACCCCGGCCAGGGCTGCAGCCGCTGCAGCGCCATCCCCTGGCGCTCCCACCACAATGATGCCCTCGCCGTCGCCCACAGGGATGGCGATCTCGCCATCTGCAGCTGCTGCCTCCTCAGGTGCCTTGGCGCGCCGCACACTCGCTGCCAGCACCTTGGCTGCCACACCTGGCCCTGACAGCTCTGGGTGCAATCGCAAGTGGCGCGCCAGGCTCTTAGGCTGGCTGAAACCGCGGCCACAGCGTGGGCACACGAAGGGCTTGAGACCACTGTGTGAGCGCCGGTGCTTAGCCAGGCTCTTGCTCTGTGTGAAGCTGCGGCCGCAGTCGGGACAGGTATAAGGCTTCTCGCCCGTGTGGATGCGCTGGTGCTGCATGAGGTTGGAGCTCCAGCTAAAGCGCTTGCCACACTCAGAGCAGGCATACGGCTTCTCGCCCGTGTGGATGCGCCTGTGCTGCACCAGGTGTGAGCTCTGCGAGAAGGTCTTGCCGCAGTCGCTACAGGCGTTGGGCCGCTCGCCTGTGTGCGTGCGCTGGTGCCGCGTTAGCTTCGACCAGTGGCTGAAGCTCTTGCCGCACTCGTTGCAAATGTAGGGCGCAGGCGGCCGCGGCCGGGGTGGAGGCCCGGGAGGAGGTGCAGACTGGGGTGGGGACAGCTTGGTCGGGGGCCAGCTGGGGACGTCATCGTCATCCATGATGAGAATGCCCACTGTAAAGCAAGAGGGAAGGAGGAGGCAAATCAGAGGTGGCAGGCCGACAGGGACCATCCATATTCAGGCTGCCAAGGGATTCCAGGTTAGTGAGTGGCACAGGGCAGCTCATCAGGGCCAATGGTAGGGTGCTAGAAGAGGCTCCAGCACAAAGGACACCTGAAACCCAACAGGGATAGGAGGGGCAGGCCTGCATGCTCTGAAATAATGCTGTCACATTTGGGCAATCCTAACCGAAGGGTGGGACACAGAAAAGGGGGGAAACAAGTAGGACACCAGCTTGGGAGGTATGCTAGCCCTACTATCTGGGCATGCAAGGCCCCACATAAAATTTGCCTCTATTAAAAATTAACTTGGATTGGCGCCTCCACCACCCACCACCACAAAGGAAGGACAACCACCATGTAGGGACCTTTGTCTGGACAACTGAAAACAACACCCAACTCTCAGCGTAGCCCAGTCTTTCTACATGTGCCTCCTAGCCAAGCCCAGCTTGTCCTGCTCTTGAGGCATGGGTGCAATTTCCCTGACATCTGCTCTCAAGGGGCCTGCCCACCCCTCAAACTTGCTCAGCCTCCCCATTTCACAGAATCAAGGCCCACAGTCACATGCCAGGGCCTCACCAGGTACATCCTGCCAAGCAAGTCAGGTATCACCCTTAAGTCTCCTTTTAAAGCCAGGTTCTCATAACCCACTGGAAGCTCTCTTCCTCTCTCAACAGCTCTAAAAACCTGTGGGACTCTGTGACCTGGCTATACTTTTCCACAGAAGGAATGTTCCAGGTACTTCTGGTGTTGGAAACAGAAATTAGCTGAGATCTGTAACAGTCAGACTGATCTACTGAACAACCACATCAATGGTCACTGGCACAACATACCTGCAGCAATTCCTATCTCAGCACTAAGACCCTTCAATCTTCACTCCCCCACCCTCCCAACTTCAGCAGTACTATCATAAGCTCAGCCTGGTCAATCTCCATGCCCAAGGCTGAGACTCACTAGTCTAAGGCAAAGACTATCAGAACCACCCAAGTAAAAAGCAAGTACTAGCACAAAGTGGATAGAAATACTAGTACTAACACATTTACTGCTGCACTATTCATCACAAAAGCCAAGAAGTAAAGCCAGCCTAGAAACCCTTCCCCAGAACAACAGATAAAGAAATGTCATACATATACAATGCACTTTTATTCAGTGGCAAAGAATGAAATTTACAGGAAAGTAGATGAAACTGGAGATTATGTTAAACGAAAAAAGCCAGTCTCCAGCATCTGGATCCCGATTGCAGTACACTGAGCTCCAGAGACAAGCGCCAGGCCCAGTGGAGGCGTATGGGCGGTGGGTGACTGTGCCTTGCAGATGAAAATCAACTAAACATGGGCAAAGGAGATCCTAAGAAGCTGAGAGGCAAAATGTCTTCATATGCATCTTTGTGCAAACCTGCCAGAAGGAGCACAAAAGCACCCCGTGGTCTGAAACTTCTCAGAGTTCTCCAACAATGCTCAGAAAGGTGGAAGACCATGTCTGTTAAAGGAAAGGGGAAATTTGAAGACATAGCAAAGGCTGCCAAGGCTTGTTATGAAAGAGAAATGAAAACCTACATCACCCCAAAAGGGGAGAGCAAAAAGTTCAAGGACCCCAATGCACCCAAGAGGCCTCCTTCAGCCTTCTTCTGTTCCAACTAGTGCCCAAAGGAGAGCACCCTGGTTCATCCATTGTTGATGTTGTGAACAACCTAGGAGAGATGTGGAACAACCCTGTTGCGGATGACAAGCAGCCAAAGAAAGCTGACAAGCTGAAGGAGAAGTATGAAAAGGACACTGCTGCCTACGAAGCTAAGGAAAACCTAACGCAGCTTAAAAGGGGATGGTCAAGGCTAAGAAGAGCAAGAAAGAAGATGACGAGGAGGATGAAACAGATGACAAAGAGGAAGAAGGAAGACAAAGATGAAGAGGAGGATAAGTTTTTTCTTGTCAATAAAGCATTTAACCCCCCTGTACACTAAGGCTGTGTAAGATGTTTTTAAACTGTACAGTTTTTTTGTATAGTTAACACACTACTGAATGTGTCTTTAGATAGCCCTGTCCTGGTGGTATTTTCAATTGTCACTAACCTTGCCTGGTACAGTCTGGGGGTTGTAAATTGGCATGGAAACTTAAAACAAGTTGTTGGTGCACAGCACAAATGAGTTATATATGGGGATAGTAGGATTTTTCTTTTTTTATCTTCAGTTGTCTGTGATGCAGCTTATACGAAGATAACTGTTGCTCTGTTAACTGAATACCACTCTGTAATTGCAAAAATAAAAATAAACAATAATGTGGCTGTTTTGTTGATATTCTAAGTGCTTAAGTAAATACAATTTTATTAGGAAACAAAAAACAAACAAAAAAAAAGCCAGTCTCCAAAAAATATCACTTTTTCTCTCATATTAAAGTAGATTTAAATATGTATGGGTTTGGGGGATGTGGCTCACAGGGTAAAAGTACTTGCTGTTAAAGGAAGAGCTCCCAAGTTCAAATCCCCGGCACTCACATAAAAGCCAGGCATGGCAGTACAGGCCTGAATCTCCAATGCTGGCCAGTGGGTAGAGACCAGTAGATTCTGGGAGGTCCCTGGCAAGGTAATCTAGCTGACACATGGAGCTTCAGTTTCTGTGAGACCTTGTCTCAAACTATTAGGTAAAGATCAATACAATAAAAAAATTCCTCTAGCCTGCATGCATATATGTACATACATACATACATACACACACACATTTAAATACTCAATTTGGGAGAGGAAATTAGAAAGGGGATGAGGTACAGGGACAGGGACAAGTTCTAAGAGGGGCATGTAGACAGAAAATGAGGGAAGAGAATACCTAAAAAAGCAGGAGGGACTATTTAAGAGGGGGAAGGGGACTAGTCCCAACGGTGGTGGAGGAACTGGGTAAAAACAAAATGCAACAATACATGTGTGTTCAAGCATCATAATGGGACCAGGGAGATGGCTCAGCAGATAAACATGCTTGCTCTAAGCCTGACAATCTGAATTCAATAGCAATATCCACGTGGTGGAAGGAGAACACCAACTCCCTCAAGCTTTCTTCTGGCTTCCATGTGTATGGTAGCATGCTTGCCCCAATACACAAACAAAATATAATCTAAAACATTTTTTAAGCTTCAAAGTTCTGAGTGCCAGTGTACTGTGTGTATGTTTGAACAGAATTTGCAGTCATGACATAGAGCTGAATGTTGAAAACAGCAAGACACAGGGACCTGCAGGTGGCAGAAGGGACAAAGTGACAATTTGGGGAAGAGCTATCTAAGACTGTAAGAAGCAAGGATAGCACTGGTCAGGCATGTTCCTTCCTTAGCCTCTGACTTTTTCTAAGGTATCTGGTTATTCAATTTAGTGTGCTTGTTTTATAAATAAGGAGACTTTAAGTGACAGGAGGGCTAATCACTTAAAAAGTGGCGTTCCTTTTTAGCAGGTGCCTGGGCTCCCCAGGGACAGGCAGTTTTGAAGTGCAATGGGGTTTGGAAGTAGTAGTATGGGCATTTACCAGGAGGGCTGCACCATCAGTCTAGGAGGTCAGGTTCTCTCAGACATGCTGACCCAGGAAAAACAGGGCTGGCAACCTTTTTCCCTCAGTGTAGTCTTCAGAGACAGCTCAGTGGGCACTTGTTGCCTTTGCAGAGTACTCAGGTTTAATTCCTAGCACACACATGGTGGCTTAAAACCATGTAACCACAGTTCCAAGGGCTCTGACACCCTCTTCTCACCTTCACAGGTACCAGGCAAGCACATATACATGCATGCATTCAGGCAAAACATACCCAAATTAAAACTTTAAAATATTTGAATAGAGGCCATATGGCTCTGCCGGCTTCACAGTATGCTCAGGGCACCTCTGGAACAGTGGACTGGCAGCCCACTCTTTGTAGCCCAGTCTTGCCAAAGACAGTCCTGAGATGTCCTGCCCTCTCCCAGAAAGAAAGGCTCCTTGTATCACCTTGGGACAATGGACCCTCCTGCTTTCTTCTCTCAGGTATTCTATTCCCTTACTTCCTGTTCATTTGCCCCTTTTAGACATTTTCCCTATCCCTGTCCCCCATCCCCTTTCTAATTTCCTCTCCCACTTTGAGTATTTAAATGTGTGTGTATGAATGTATATGTATGGCATATGCATGTAGACCAGAGGCAGATGTAGATTTTTTTTTTTTGTATTGATCTTTACCTAGTATTTTGATACAAGGTCTCACAGAAACTGAAGCACATTTCAGCTAGGTTACCTTGCCAGAGAGCTCCCAGAATCCACTGGTCTCTACCCATTGGCCAGCATTGGCAATCAGATCATGGACCAACTGGACACAGAAGGGGCAGCTATACCACTTTACAAGTAGAATTGTGAGATACCAGCAGTCATGACGTCAAGACAACACATCAAGGTCAAGCTCTTGGTACTTGGCTCACCTCAGGAGGTTGTAGGCAAGGCATCTGCCCAGTATTCAAGTGTAGGTTGGTTCTCTATTCAACAATATCATACCAAGCAGGCTGGTCCTAGTGGCACACGCCTGCAATCCCAGCTACCTTGGAAGGGTGAGGCAAGAGGTTCAAAAGTTCAAGGCTTGCCCAGGCTATGAACTCAAAGCCAGTATGGGCAACTTAGCAAAATAATAAGTAGAAACAGGGCTAGGAATGTAGCTCTGTGGAAGGGCCCTCAACTAGAATGTTGAAGACTCCAGGTTGGATCCCCAGTACCACAGCAGAAACAAACAATGTTATACTAAATTCACTCAGGCTAACACTGCCCATCTCTGGTGAGTGGGTGCCTCCTCAAAGCTTGTTGTCCTCCCTGGGTCCAGGTGCCCTCAACAGCATGCCATCTGTCTTATATGCTGCTTGCCCCAGACCCGCTAACAACAGCTTTCCAAAGCATTCCTCAGGGAACAAAATCAGAAGTCCCTATTTGGGGTTTTGTTTTCAAGTTAGCAGTGAATCCACCCTGCTTATTTTCATACAAATTCCCAGCAACCAAAAGCTTTTATTTAAACTATTGAGTACCCTCCTCTTCCCAATGAGAGACCTCCTATCATCAGTGTGGGTGATGACAGAATCAGAACACAGGCATCACTTACTGGTTTGACCTATGCTGCCTTCTGGAGACAACCACACTAAATGTGCTAAGGAGTCCCTTTCCATTTTCACAGCTGTCTCCATAGGCAGATGTCTGGGTAGCTAGCTGGTCCTATTCTCCAACTGAGCCCCTGCTCACTGCCACCTTTTACCTGCCTCACCGTGGTCACTAGGTTTGATCAAACTCCAATCATCAATAGATTTTCAGGAAAGGCTCATAGGTGAAGGACTTAACTGTGCTCTTGTACTTTGTCAACACCCTTCATATCTTTGGCTCACCCCTCTCACCCTGAGATCTGTCATGGTTACACATTTGTCAGGCAATCTAAGTTCCTTTACTTTTCCATATAAGCCACTCATTCTTTCTGACAGGAAGCCGGATTTTGATTTACAACAGGTAGGGCCCTCAGGAAGCCACATAAGTATGTCACCACTGAGCAACAGCTCAGTGAGCCCTCAGCTCTTTAGAATTATTCTCAAGGTTTGTGACTTGTTCTCTCAACAGAGCTCAAGCTCAGGTCTCCTCCTTGAATTGGTTTTTAGTAAGGATCTGTATTTGTATGTGCAAGTGCCTGCGTAAATGCATGCCTCAAGTGTATGGGTAACTTAGTGGCCAGAGAGGGTACTGGATTCAACTTGACACAACCCAGAATAACCTGAGAATAATCTGAATAAAAGGTTATCTACACGGGGTTGTCCTGTGGGCATGTCTGTAGGGAAATGTCATCAGTTAACTAATGTGGGAGGAGGCAGC
Organism: Pachyuromys duprasi; assembly: GCA_028658305.1. Taxonomy (NCBI): domain Eukaryota; kingdom Metazoa; phylum Chordata; class Mammalia; order Rodentia; family Muridae; genus Pachyuromys; species Pachyuromys duprasi. The sequence continues at coordinate 53,267,629 of CM053747.1, read as the reverse complement.
CTACTGTGAGGGTATCATTCCCCTAATTAGACTGTTACAAGTGGAAAGAAATCAAACTGGGCCCAAGCAAGCAAACATGCATTTATTTCTCTCTGCTCTTGGCTGTGACTAGCTGTTTCAAGCTCCTGCCCCAGTGACTTCACGGCATGATGGACCTGGAATTAAAAGTTAAATAAGCCCTTTCTCCCCTAAATTACTTTGGGTTATTTTAGCACAGCAACAGAAAAGAAACTATGACAGTCAGCATGTCGAGTCAGGATTGTGCCAAACCTTTATTGCAATCCCACACCAACAGGTACGTGGCTGTGTACAAGTGGAGGTGACGAGACAAGCAACCTTGGGCCATGACAGCAAACTCTAAGGAACACTGAAGCAATGTGTTGTAAGCACCAATTTATTAAAATGGAGGAAGCCAACGCCATCTGCCCCAGGTGGCAGACACACGGCACCCTCTGTACCTTCTCATGAGCTTTCTTGACATCCATCAGGCTGGACTCAACAGGGAGAGGGATGAGGGTGTTGGTGGGCCAGGATGGGTCTTACCCAACAAACCTAGCCACCATGTAACCCACAGATGAGTTTTGTTCAACCCAATAATGCTTTATTAAACAAACAAAATACATGTTGCCAACACTTAAGAGTGAATAATTTTATATTTATCCCAGCCCACCCTTCCCAAATCTTACCATGTGACCTCAGATTCCCCTTCTAGGTCCTTCCCTCATTCATTACAATTTCCAGACCCTGGGTTTGGGGGCCTACTCCCAATGTGAGGAACAACCAGGAAGTAGTCACAGTACTTTTGGAACCAGAGCAGGGTATTGGGCACAAACAACAACCAGCTGCAGACATGAGACAAAAGGTGGCCCCAACAATATGGGCAGTCCTTTCATAAGGACCCTTAGGGACCTGAGCACCAGCCTCTCATTCTAAGCTGGGGGTGTGGGTCTCTTGAAGGACAAGGGGCAGGAGTCCAGACACCCCAGAGTCACAAAGGATGATTCCCTGGCCTGGTGGGAAGGCAGTGGGGTTGGTTGAGGAACCATTGAGGCCACCTCACCTGGGTTCTCATGACTGGCCATCTGCTGGTCCTCAGAATCCAGCGGCCCCGGAGACCAAGCTTCTTCCCGCAGCTCCATGTTTGGATCCCTGTTGGAAGGGAACAAGACAGGAAGACAGAAATTATGAGTATTGAACAGAACAGAGGACTCTCCAAGGCAGGCACAGTCACTCAGCAGACAGAACCCTGCAAAGGCAGTGGTGGCTCAAGCTGTGAAACCCCTGACTCAGGAGACAGAGTTCAGCCCCCATTAGCTACACGGGCCACAGACATCTGCCCAGACCCCTGCCCAAATCCACCCAGCTGGAACCTAGCAGAGCAACTCTGCAACTCCATCTCCATGACTCAGTTTCTTCATAGGCAAGATGGAGAACTGAGGTGCATGGGTTTTCAACACAACCATGCAGATTGGGCACTTGCTGGAGGAGGCCCATATGCCTCCACAGTTATAACACCCAACTGAAGGGCTCCCTAAACCAAGCATGCTCAAGTACAACTGAGAGGAGAAAGCTGTGACAGAAAGCTGCCAATTTCTACATCAAAATAAGAGCAACAAAAAGAAATTTTAGAGGTAGAAGCCCTATACTCCCTGTATCAAACATTGTAGACTGACTGGCTGCCTGAATTTATACTCAGAGCAACTGCAGAGAGCAGGGCTGAACAAGCCCACTCCACAAAGCAACACTAACACACACAGGTCTTCTAGGCCAGCCAGTATCCAGTTCTCAGGAACATCCTGAACCACAGGTCCCCTACCAGTCCAGCCATCTGGGCCTCCTCGGTTATGTTACTCCTAGCTCTTGAGAGCCTTTGGATTTTTTGTTTATTTGTACTTTTTCTTTCTTCTTTTAATTTACTTATTTTATGTATGTGAGCACTTTGTGTACATGTTCACATGTATGCCAGAAGAGGGCATCAGATCACATTATAGGTGGTTGTGAGCCACCACGTGGTTGTCAGAACCTCTGGAAGTGTTGTGCCATCTCTCTAGTCCTCCCAAGAGCCTCTAAACAAGTGATGACAACTGCCCCTGCCAGACTATGGCTGGGGTGACTCACCTCCACAGGGTGTCTGCTTACCCACCCTCTATCCCTACCTGGCCCCTTCTCCTCGATTCTAGAGCTTCTTCCTGTTGTACCAAGTTAGTCTGTCCTCACACATCTATTCCAAGGCCAGCACTACCCACGGGAAACCCAGCACCCACAGAAGTACCAAGCAGCCTAAGTGTCCCAGAGTATAATGGTATGAATAGAAAGGTGAATGAAAACTGGACCAAGGAGAGGCTTAAAAGACAAAACTAAATAAATCCTAGCACTTGGTCCTGCCTCAGACCTGGCTCAGGAAGGAGAGCCACAAAAAACAGACAAACAGACCCAAGTAGGGCCCAGTTGCTGGAGCCAGGCCTGAAACAGCTCCAGGAATATGCAGAAGGATATGGCCCAAGAGCTGCATGCAAAGACTTATGGAAATCTCCTGTGATGACTTTTCCAGAAACTACTGGGAGAGAAAAACCCAAAACTCTGAAGATGTTTCTTGTAAGAACAGCAAGGGTTAAAGTAGGAAAACTAGAAGGACAAAGTGTCAGCAAACCATGGGAGTCTACTCCACATTGAGCATGTTTATCTGTGGGGTTGGGGGATTGAATAAGGCAGTCACAGGTCATAAGGGTTATGAAACTAATAGGGTCTTCCTGCTCATAGAAACCGAGTCTAAATCTCTTTCATTCTCTTCATTTTTTTCTCATCTGACAAACTTAAGGACCATACAACAGAACATGGAAGGAAGGTGTGAGGGAAAAAGCTGACAAAATGACAGAACCCCACCAGAACACACCAGCAAAACAAGGATAATTTCAGCCCAAGCAATGACTCCCTTTTTCTTCCTGAAAGCCAGAGTACAACTTCCTCTTAAGATATGCCCTCCCTGTTTCAGGGGAGTAAGCTACCTTATCAGGGACAGGAGCCAAGGCCAAGAGACTTCTACACAAACAAGCCTCCCATCCACACTCTAAACTCTAGTCCCTTCAGAGAAACACCAGGCCCAGCCACTCACAAGGTCTTGCTTTCACATAATGCCCCCACACTTAAGAAGGCACCTGAACTTTTTCTGGTCAATCTGCTTTATGTCTGCTTATTTCTCAGACTTAGCAGGGCAGCTCTAAGAGCGAGAAAGTTCTGTCTCCCCTACACAAGCCCCCATATGGCACACCATGAACACCAAAACTCCAAAGGAAGCTAGGTGTGGTGGCGTATGCCTGTTAAAACCAGCACCTGAGAAGTAGAGGCAGGAGGATCAGAAATTCCAGGCCAGCCTCAGCTACATAATACATCCCAAACCAGCCTGGGTGTAAACTGCCCAAGATCACTAAGCTCAAGATCAAACAAACACAGGTGGTATAAGATTCTGTGTGCATGGACTACTCAAGGTCACAAAGTCCAGGCCACACGGCATAGGATTCCATGGATATGGACTCTCTAGACAAGTCCACAGACAAGAAGCACACAAGAGGCTGTGGTACTAGGACAGGAATGGCAGTGACCATGAACAGGTATGGGCTTCCTAACAGGTAAGGAAAACATTCAGGACTAGACAGACGTAACTGCTATGCAACTCTGAATATGTTAAGTCACTCAATTGTTAAGTGGCATATGTTTAGGCCTGGCAGTGGTGGTGAACACCTTAAATTCTAGCACTCAGGAAGCAAAAGCAGGTGAATTAGAGTTTTGGCGCCAGCACGGTCTACGGGAGTAGGTTCCAGGACAGCCAGGGTTCCAGGAAACCACGTCTTGAAAACAAACAAACAAACCACCAGCATATTTTCAGCACACAAAATATCTTTGTTAGAAAGTAAACTTTTAAAAAATGTACATACACATGATTACAAAAACATCAACATTACAAGCACCTAAGGAAAGAAAACAGTACTTGAGCTGCAGACACTGCCAGGGGTCAAAAAGGTGAGAGGAGAGTGTTGGCCTGTTAAAGGCAGCTGCTAAGTGTGATACTGTTTTCTCACTTAAACAATAAACCCTGAGCTCAAGTACAGGAATTCCCAGCTCCAGCTGACTTCCTACAGGGAGAAAGGCCCAGCTATAAGCAGAGGGGAGGCAGGCTGGTTTCTACTCACCTCACCCCTGCAGAATGCCTTCAGTGGTCAGAGGAAGACAGCCTCTATTTCCTGAAAGCCAGGAAGCCTTACTTACCAGGCAGTGAGGCAACCCCCAAGGAGACTGAAACCCAAAAAAGTTGGCAGGATGAGAGGCAAGGATGCAGAGCCTAACCTGTGGTGGCTGGAAAAGGTTTGCTAGACTGGCCAAATTCTTCCTACTGACACTGACACGATGGTATCTCCCTTCAATGGTCACATTTCAAATGTTCTGAGTCACCTATATGAATGACAGTTTTGGTCTGCACTGTGACCCATAAAGCTCCAAGTATTTAATATCTGGCCAATTAGAGGAAAAGTTTGGTTGATTCCTAATATTAAAAGCAAGAGATGTGAAAAATAAAGGCAGCTTTCAAAGCCAAGCACTGTGGGAGCCATGAGGAAAGCCTAGCTTATGCTCCAGGCATGTGCTGCTGCTGTTGATTACTGTCTGCTAGGTTTCCCTGACCCAAAGGAGCACACAAGTCCACAGTACTGGTGGGCCCAGGGTATAGGAAGGGTTGGCTCCTACTGCATAGGTAAAATACCACATAAAATGTCCTGGTAGGGACTGGAGAGATAGCTCAGTCTGGAGACGCCTGCCACAAAAGCAGAAGTTCAGTCCCCAGAAACCATGTAAAAGCTGGGTAAGGCAGTACACCTGTTTCCCACTGCTGGGGAAATGGAAACAAAAGAATTCCTGAGCCTTGCTGGCCAGGAGTCTAGGAAAATGGGGACCTCCAGATTCAAAGACAGTTTTAAAAATTAAGAAAATGACTGGGAAAGACTTGCCATCAATGTCTGACCTCCAGGCATGCACAAATGCCCTGAAAAGTTTAGACTTCAGAAGAAGGCATTCTGTTCCTCCAGCCTTGGCCCCAAGGCTCCCGATGGCAAGCTGGCAAAGAGGTACAGCAGGCCACACATCACAGGAGCTTGGGTTTATCTGTGTAGTAGAGGCAGCTTTTCACTAAGCCTCAGAGGTGAGGCTTATGTCCTGTCTCCTTTAGACAACAGAGCAGCAGGACTGTCTAAGTGCTAGGGCAGGACAGCATGCTCTCTACAGGAGCTGACAGTACCTGTCGAACTTAAGCAAACAAACGAAGAGAAAGCCTGATACCAGAGGGGCACACACCTATCTTCACCTGAAAAATCCCAGCCTGGAAGCTCAACCCAAGTGTTACAACAGCTGTACACTGTGACCCTGAGCAATGAAGAGGTCTGAGCCTCAGCTATACCCTTGCAGGACAGGTGTTTTAGAGCTGTGTGAAGCCTCCAGTGTAAGCAAGCTTGTGGGGATGAATCAGGGATTTCTATTCTTGTAAAGGGTTTAAGAAAGGTATTTACTCCTCTACCCATCCCATCCATTCATTCACCCATTCACGAAGGTTAGTGTTGGCCCTCTTGTTCAAGTTCTCAAGGTTTGGAGCCCTGAAATCTCAGTCTGGGGAGCGGCACTTTTCGTCTGCAGGGGAGGCACAGAGGAACCAGGGGAATCTTAGGAGACACAACCCAGCTCTGAAGCCTCAGGACTGCTCCTTGGAGAAGGGCCCCAACGTGAGCACAAGGAAACTCCAAGCTGTGCAAGGGTGTTCAGTGGCAGAGCTCATGACTGCTGTGTGACAGAGGCCCTAGGTTTGATCTCTAGGTTCAGTCTCCTGAAGCTCCACAGAAATAAAAATAGTCCAGGCTAGGCAACTTCTGACCAGGAGCCCTGGAAGTACAGTCTACACCCGACTTTCCTCCTCCTCTCCCTTGTCAGCCAGAACCTCCAGCCTCTCCACACATGCTCACCTTGCTCTGACCTCCACCTTGCAGAGGTAGAAGAAAGGGCAGCCCCTCTCAGGCCCCATCTCTCCCAGCAGGGCCCTTAAGCAATCCAATTAGCACAAGGATCTGACAGGGCTATTAAGCCCAGACAAATTATTGTTATTATTATTCTTATTAGGCCCCACCCACCCCCTCTGGATGCCTGCCCACCAATTATCCCCTTGCTTTCTTCTGCTGCCAATCTCACCTCCTCTTCCCCATGCCTGCTGGGCCTGGATGCAGAAGCAGGCCCTCCTGCCCCTCATCCCCTCACACTCCCCTGCTTCCCTCTTCCTGCCTGGTGTCCCTCCTTCTCTCCTCCCACCAGCAGGCAGGAGTGACATCCCAATGCACCTCATTTCTTATCTTCCAGTCATATCCAAACCACCTATCCTCTTCAAGATTTCATTAGCAAACACCCTCTCTGACTTCTCTGTCACCAAGTGTGCCTAACTACTTTTGATTCTCAATCATCCACCCCTACCCCCACATTCCTGGGTCACCAGCAAGGACATCATCTCCCCCTTTCTCAAAGGCCCCAACCACACCATTGCCTCCTCTGGTCTTTCCCTTACTTTTCTCTCTTTACCCGTCCAGCCTGGGACCAGATTCTAGGTGCTTTCCCTCACTGGCATCCCAGTTCTGGATCCACCTTGAGCATCTCAAGACCCCTTCTCCACTCCATGAACTTAATCTTTGTAAAAAGTTAGTTCAAATGACCCAAATAAAAACTGGGCAAACAAGCTGAGGCAGATGGCTCAGTGGCTGCACAAGCATGAAGACAAGTCCATATCCCCAGCACCCACATAAAAACACTATGTGTAGCAGTACAAACCTGTAACCCCGGCACTGGGAAGGAGAGCTAGGCCTGCTTGGGGAGGGGCGCTTGCAAGGTCAACTAAATAATCTAGCCAAAAGGGTGAGCTCCAGGCTCAATGAGAACCCCATCTCAGAAAACAAGGTGAAGGGGCTAGAGAAATGCTCAATGAATAAGCACCCATGGCAGTTTACAAACCAACTTCAGTTCCAGAGGAGCCAATGCCCTCTTCTGGCCTCGAGTATTTGCATACACATGGCACATGTAAGTAAATAAATCTTTAAAATAAGACAGAGAAGTGACTGACGTCAACGTCCAGATGTGCACACTCATAAGCATCTGCACACACGTGCGCACACACACACACACACACACACGTGTGGACACACACAAGACCACACAAACCCTACCCTGGGCAAAAGGTCTGAATAGCCTTGTCTTCAAAGATATCCAGATGGCTAGTGAGCATATGAAATGAGGGAATTTCAAGCACAGCCATAAAAAGGCACTTCACACACCGGCTACTGTCATAAAAGTGCTGGTGAGGATGTTGAGAAAGGAAGCTTGGCTGGTGAGGGGGCAAAGTGGCGCACCTGCTTTAGAAAACACCTGGTAGTCCCTCAAGGTTACAAACAATCACCATCAACCCAGCAATTTCACTAGTCTACACCCTAAAGTAGTGGAAGAAAAAAAAATACTGTCACATGAAAATCTAGATATGAGTGTTCAGGGAAGCAATACTCACAAAAGCCAAAATGAGACAATACAAATGGACACATGTGAAGAAGCAAGGCACTCCGCCACGAAAGAAATGAGGCACTGACACACACAACAAAGTTAAACTTCAAAGGCTTTCTGCTTGTAAAGCAAGCCAAATTCAGGAAAACACATACTGCTCAACTCTATGTAAGACACCTAAAATAAGCAAATCTATACAGCAAGTTCTCAACCTGTTGGGGGGGTGGGTAGCATGTCAGATATCCTGCGTATCAAATATAATACAACTCACCACAGTAGCAAAATTAGTTATGAAGTACCAATGAAAATAATTCTATGGCTGGGGGTCACCAAAACATGAAGAATTGTATTAAAGGGTCGCAGCATTACGTAGAAAAAGAAAAAGGAGCATTAGGCTCCTAAGGCTAGGGTAGGCAGAAGGGAGTGACTGCTGAGGGGTTAGTTTCTCTTAGTAACAATGAATTTTCTAAAATCTCCTTTGGTGATAGACACACTACAGTGAACATGCTAAAAGCCAGCAATCTGCACTTTCGGTGGTTAAACTGTGCATTATGGAAGGATTCCCTAATTCAGTAAAACTGTCCTGCCCAAACCAGCCCCATTACACAGACCTACCACACCAACCACAAAACCAAAATTCACCCTAGATCCCACAGGACCCCAGTTTGGCCTAGGTTCTACAAACTCCCATCTTCCAGACTAGAAGAATCTAGCTGTCTGCTCCTCCTCCTCTCTCAAGGGCTAACTCAAGTATCTCCTCCTCCTATGCCCAGGCCCCACCTCCTGTCACATGCCAGCTTTGTTATTATTGCTATCATCTTTCTATTTCCTTCTGGGATCCCTGAGGGCAAGTACTAAGCACGCCAAGTACCTTTTGTTCCAGAATGTTACATAGATCGGCCACTAGCTAGCCTCTCAGCCCACTGTCCTGCTGTCCTTCACTAGGGTGCTCCTTAGAGCAACCACTTTCCATAGCTGATTCGTTCTGCCTGTGTTTGCAGTGGCCTCTCCCCTCATGCCAGGCACTTTGACTTCCTCTTTTTCCAAGCCCTGCATCCAGCACCAGAGCAAAGCTAAGCCTTCATCTCCTCAGCCCTAGAGCAAGGCTTAACCCTCTAGTTGATGCATCCCACTGCTTGCCATCCCTGGGTTCTTATACTTGTTTTGCAGGGATGAGCTCCTGGGGACTGCTCCATCTTATCCAGTTTTGGTAGTCACACTCTGAGAATGTCATCTGCACCTTATGCAGATCTGAGGGTGTATGGCATGGAGCCAATTCCTTGGTTCTCTTGGTCTTCCCTCCAGTGTTTTAGTTGGTGAGATGTCTCTGCCTCCTAACTGGTCTAGCATACCCATCTCCTGTGGGTTCTAGTACACTCAGTAGAGCATGGTCACTGTCAACCCCAGGCTATGGCCTGCTTGGCAAGGAAAAGAAGTAAACATGATCAGGATAAAAGTATTGGCCCCACCTACCCCAGGGGAGCCTTCTAAATCCTTAATCCACTAAAGCTGTGACACACCTGGCACTCACTCAGCTGGAGCAGTCCCTAAGGGGCACCCTGTTCCTCCCATGCCAACTGTAGCCAGGAAGAACAAGCCAAGTCAGACCTGGATTTGTGGCACTAGCTCTTAGCCCCAAATGTGTCTGCAGATCTTCAGGGTCACTCCTGAGCACCTGAGGATTGGTGGGAGGGGCAAAAGGGAACTGTCTCCTGCTCAGCTTTTTTGTGAACCTAAAACTCTCCAAGAACATTTTGCACTACAGATAACAAAACTCATGGGCCTCTGGGCTGTTTTCTAGGTGTGCAGATACCACCTGGCCTTAAGTCTCTCTAGAGCTGCTGAGGCAACGTGCCCATGTGCCAAGATCCAGAATCAAAAGTTCCTCCCTTGGGAAGCTTTCCCAACTCCTCCCCTCCCTTTGCTGTAACTGTCCTCCTTGGCCAACAGTACAGATCACATTCACCAAGTGCAGATTAGACCACAAGCCCTGAGGTACATGGTGCTCTAAGCACATAAGCTTGGATCCTGATCCCCTGAACTGACAGGGTGAGAGAGGCCAGAGGACAATTCCTACAAGCAAACTGCCAGGGTCAGACCACCATGACCAGACCCACTGACCAACCATGAGACCTAGGCAAGGTGCCTCATCTCACCCCATGCCAATAATAAATCATGACACATGTCCAGTATTGAACAAGAAACCTGCAGACACCTTATACCAAGAGACACAGAAAGGGAGCATTTATTACACACCATCACCATTATAACTCTTTCAGAGATGAGAAAGCCAAGGTACCTTTTGGTACCTCAGATAGCTGAGTGGCTAAAACAATGTCATAAAGCCACAGAGCAAAGGCCAAGTCAAACCTGTGTTGGCCAGACATCCTCTCAGGACACTGGCATTGCTCCAATCTGTCCTGTGGGCTGAGTCCTCAGAAATCTGGCAGATTCCTATCTTAAACTTAAAGCTCTTTCTATGGGTTTCCCTCCCCCAAACATCACAGCAGACTGAGTCCTCAAAGGAGGGCATGAACTATGCTCAGCCCTGACCAACTGACCCTGCACACAGACCCTTGCCCTTAGCTTCGAGACTGAGATTGCATCTGATGTGTGTCTAGTAGTCCCCAGCATTATCCCCTGCAGGGCAGGAACTCTCACATGGAGCTAGAAAGAACTCCCCTATGGACCACAGGAGAGAAGCCACTGTTCTGGGAGCCCAAATACAGAGGCCAAGAAACCAAGGCAGAGACAGAAAGAGGAAAAGCACATAGGCAAGTGGGTCACCCAGACCACTTGGATGGGGCTGGGATGGTCTCTATACAGCTCTCTGCAATCCACCTCAAGGCCACTGGCATTAGGGCAGTGACAGCTCAGTTTCCTACCCACCCAGCTGGCTAATGAGGCCTCCACCACAGTTGGCATGGATCTCAATTCTTACCACCCAATTCCAGCCACCAGTAGAAGTCACCTCTGCTTATCCTACTATGCTATAGGTCCCCTATAATGAGAGGCCAGGTCTCAAGACCAGCAGCCCTGTATGCAGGAGTCCTTCTGACATTTTACCCACGAGAATAGGGAAACAGGAACTCCAACCCAAAGGCTAATACTTAAGAAAAGGCCTGTAACCCCAGATTCAGCCTTGCCCCAAAGAACTGGTCCAACAGAAGGGATGGCACTACAATCATGGGCCTACACATACTATATCCAGAAAGTACTTTAGGGCCTAGGGCACATAAGCACCAACTCAAGCATCTATCTTGCCAAAACCTCTGTCCCAAGGCCTCAGAGAACTTAGCACCAGGTGCCTACCAAGCTCTCAGAGAAAACTATCAAATGTTCAGTCTCTCCTAAATATGGAGGCACAACACCTGGCATATCCCTGTGTTAGTCAGAGTATGACAATATGGTTTTTCAAAGCCTGTGAAGTGTGTTTAGACACCCCCAAGAGCTATGGGTGTTCATCAGGGACTACATAGTTGTTGATAGCCTTGAGCTATGCATCCTGCCATCTCCAATAAGACCCAGGGTCCCCTTGTCCAAGACCCACCAAAGTTAATGTCACTGCTCCTGCACTGTGATCACAGCATCTATTCCCTGTAGGCCCCAGAACTCTCGTGGTCACTCTGGTATATCTTCCTCTTGTCCTGAGCATCTCCAAAAAGGAACTACAAGATCTTTGTGAAGTTGACCAGTATCACCCACCAGCAGGCCTGGCCCATAAAAACTTTGAGAATGTCTCTCCAATCCACTTAGTGTCCCCAACAGAGCAATTCAATGTCCTGGGACTGTTTGTGGTCTTGATGGACTGGGCTTGTTCAGGGAACAGTAACAATGTCCCCTGAATTAAGGAGACTGATGAGGAAACAGCTTGTGAAAGGGGAGGTAACACATCCAAGGTCACAGAACTGTAAAAGAGCCAAGACTGGGCCTCAGGAACACTGGCTCCAGAGACCTTCTGAGTAACTCTTGCCTGAAAAAAAAAAAAGTATGATAACTCTTGCTCTGGAGAGAATACTGGTATCATCTACATTGTGTCCTCATGGGAACAGCGTCAAGTTTCTTATCTATGGCTGAAGTTAGGATGCTGAAGCAAGGCTCTGAACTTCAGAACACATGGGGAATTGTCCCAGTAGCTGCAACTCATTTTTGAATTTCATCATGGGCCAAGCCCAAGGATATATGCCCTTCCCAGTCCATTCTCAGCAAAGATGGAAACTACAGGAGTTAGGCCAAGTCAGAATCTGATGTGAAAGTTCTCTAGGCCATGGCAGCACAGCACTCTGTGACTCCAGAGAAGGCAGGGAAGGTAAGCTGCACTTGACCCAAGAGGCTTAGGGGCCACTTGTGCTTTCCCCAGAGCTGAAGCCAGATCTCAACTAGGTCCTCCACAATGTCCAACATGGAGCCTGAACCAGAAACTAAGTGGGGGAAAAGGGGAACACCACCAAATCACTCCTTTTGTAATAACAACCTAAGCAATTTTCTTGGGCTGTGCTGGGTCGGGTCTCAGTTTCTGCTTTCCACCCCTACTTCGTGTTCATCTTCCTCTCCTGGTGCCCAATACAGGCCTGGCACTAAGACAGGTGTCAGTTCGTCTATAGATCATTATTCCGACCTTTGCAAGTGCTAGGGCCGGGATTTGGGGGTCACCCTGTAACCTAATCTTATGCAGACTGGAGTGGAGGCCAAAGGGCTGCTGAGGGGCGGGGCTCCGACGGGACACTGCCCTGAGTCCGCCCTGGGGAGGAAGGCAACTGTCCAGGCTGGGCCCTACAGCCCACGCGGCGCTGACCTTGGCCTGGTGCTTCCCTTCCCGGGGCTTGTTCCCTGCCGCCCGTCAGCACCCGCGGCGAAAATGGATGAATGGGCCTCCCACTGCCTGCATCCTCGTAAATACCCGGCAGATCAAAGACCAGCGCATGGTGCCCGGGGAAGCAACGGACCCGGCCGACTTGAAATGGGGAAGGAGAGGACATGGAAGGACTGAGGCCTAGAGTCCCTGGGCCGCCGTTTCCGGTCAGGCCGGTCCAGGCGGCGGGGGCCCTTCTACCATGAGGCATCACCCCACCCCCAAAAAGTTTCCGGCATTTCTGGCCATGACCGGCGGCAAGGAAGGTCTGGGAGGCCCGGACTCCACCGCCCGCGTAGCGGAGGTGCCAGCCAGCCCCGCACAGCCGCACGAGTCGCGCACGCGCACTGCCCCAGGCCGCCACGCCAATCACCCACACACACAACACCCACCGCGCGCGCGAACACACCGGCGCGCGCCCGCTCACGCCCACCCACCCCAACCCCTAACACGACGCGCACGCGCACTCGCCCGCTCTGCTGCGCTCGCCCTCCCGCCTCCCCACCCACCCCCGTCCGAAGCCAGGCTTCCCGACACGCGCCCACCCCAGCCCCTCGGCGCACGCCCTCCTGAGCCCGCGGCCGCCCTCACCTCCTCGGGCCCGGGGCCGCCGCGCCGCACCCTTCTTCCTCTCGCCTGCCTCGCGGATGGTGGCAGCGGCGGCAGCGGCGGCAGCGGCGACTCAGACCCTGGGGTCAGGGGGACGGGCGCCCAGGCCGGAAGTGACCTTCCCGGCCGCTTCCGCTCGCGCCTTTCCCTGTCCTCCCCCTCCCGGGCCGCCACCGCTTCCTTGCCGCTCTAGGCATACCAGCTCCGCGACCCCTGACCGCCACCCTACTCCCGCTCTATGGTACCTAGAGGCGCCTCAGGACGCCACTTCCGGATTTATCTAGGACCCGGGTCCTCCGTCCTGCTCTATGATGCCTCCCTCCGAGGGGCTCCGGCCCCGCCCCCTCCCAGGACAGAAGGCCGGGCTCGACCCGTTAGGAGCAAACTTCCGGGTACCGGGGCGGCCCCCAAGTCAGTCTCGCCGCTCGCGCCTGCGTAATGAGCTGCCGGCGGGGACGCTCCCGCCACTCCGGTCCTCCCGGCATCTCTATCATCGTAACCCCTTCCGCCCCGGGGCTCTTCCAGGCCAACGCCGGTCTCTTCAAAAATTCGGTTCCCTCGATCTAGGACCCTGTATCTCCTGGACTGCGGGTTGCATTATGGGACAACCTCATCTTGAGGTCGGCCTCCGTTTTGCAGAAGACCAGAGGTCTCATCACCTTATAGTGACACAGCAAGAATGACAGAGCTTGGGCTCGAACCTTCAAAGTCGGCCTCCAAATTACGTGTTTCTCTATGACTTAAACACTTTCCTAGAAGGAAGGTCCATCACGGTTTTCGAGGATGCTGATGATAAAGAAAAGGAATGAAAAACCCTCTGCAGTTATCTGCTTCCAAACACATGAATGCCAATGTTAGCTTCTCTTGAGACAAATGGTACATAAATGATTCAAAACTACCTTTAAAAAAGCAGACGTCAGGTGCTGCCAGTATTTGGACTAAATGAAGGATGTACCTTCTTTGAAACAAACTCCTCCTTCACCAGAGAAAATCCTGTACAGTCTGAAAAAGCAAAGCCTAAAGGCAAAAAGACATGGTGCCTGTGGACAAGCTAAGAAAATGGAAAGCATAGCTCTCCGCTTTGCAAGATACAGACTATATATGCCCCAGAAGCACCATCCAATCTTTGCTGCTAGGGCTGTTAGGGTGGGTAGAGAGGTAGGAAATCCAAGAGGAGGCCTATGCTGAGCCCTATAATAGAAAATGTCCAAGCTGCCTGTAATTCATGTTCAAACTCTGGGACTTATGTGGCTAGATTAAAGATAAACCAGCAAGGACCTTTCAGGGGGCGAAAAAGATCACAGGCTGCTCCCAGCTGATTGAAAGGCTAAAGGTGAACCAATGGCAGGAGCTTTAAAATGGCTCCAAAGCTAAAGGGTAAACAGAGAACAGCAAAAATAATTAACTATCCATCCTGGCTCAAAGCTAACGAAACTAAAAGGCAAGCTGGCAGTAGTAAACATGATTAGGGTAGTTATCATCCCATCCTGACTCGTAGGCCTCACAGAGGAATTCTTAGAATGTTAGACCAAGTAGTATGAAGGTTAAATATTTCCTTCACATGCATACAAGCTTGAAAGGGTGTGGAGAGAAAGTAGAGGGGTTGGAGGGGTGTGAAATGCACATTCACCTAATACCCATGAAACCCTGAAGGGTACAGCTTTGTGCCCCTTCAATAAGAAGAAGGAACAAAGGCCCTAGGCACCCTAGGCTTTCTCTTATCTCTCCAAACACACAAATATATATGTGTGTGCGTATATATGTATATTTTTTTAGCTTAGTAAGGGTGCAATCCTGTCTCTTATCTTCCCTTTTCATATCCCACTACACCTCCACCCGGATGCTAAGGGTACATTCCCTCCCTAACTCCAACCAACTATTCTCAAGTCACTTTTTGTATCTGATGTGTGTGTGCATGTGCGTGTGCACACACTTTAAGGTCAGAGAGCAACTATCAAGAGTTGGTTGGTTTTCTTCTATCATGTGGGTACTGGGAGTCTAAACTAGTCTCAGAGGTTAAGAGTGCTTGCTATTCTTCCAGAGTCCCCAAGTTTGGTTCCTAGCACCCACATAGTGGAGCTCTCAACCACTTGTAACTCCAGCTCCAGGAGATGCAAATGCCTCTTCAGGCCTCTGCAGGCACCTATACTGGCGTGCATACAGACACACAGATATATACATAATTAACAATAAAATCTTTATTATAAAGCCATGTAACTGAATAAGGTAGGATGACAAGAGAGAGTTTATGTAGAGAAAGAACAGCAAATTGGTGGGCATGGGACTGTAACTTGACACAAACTGACCAGTCAGTAGCCTTCCCTGACATTCTCTGGACCAGAGAGAAGAGCCTATGGGTCCTGTGGTAGCTGAGGTTGGCAATCTCTAGAGCTGGGAACAGCCTTGACTCTCAGAGTGTGGAGTGAGCCTGTTGGTAGAGGAAACATAAGAGGTTGTGCAGAGAAGAAACAGACAAAGGAAGGCCCAGCCCTTCACAGGCCAAAAGCCTTGAATCCCTGGCATTCCTCTTGGCTTGTCTCACTCTTCTCCCAAGCCATGTCTCTGAATCCCCACAGAAAAATGTATATTGGCCTTTAGCTGCTTCTGCCTGCCTGAGTTTCTATCACCAAACATCTCAATCCTGGTTCCATGTTTAGCAACAGCCACCAGAGTCACTATGCTCACAGGAATTCCCAGGTACACATGTCTGAGTGGCAGCCCCCACCATAGAGCCCTTTGAAAACCTTCATCCTCCAGGGAATGCCCTGTTCCCATAAAGTGATGGGAACAGCTGCCAGTAACAGAGGGGCTGCACCTGTTGAAGTACAATGAATACAATCCCTTTAAAGGTCCCCTGGTTACACACACACAAGTGCACACACACACACACATGTACACTTGTCTTTTGCAAATTATTATTACAAAAATTAGCAACCATTTTTTGAGTTTTCACCGGACCTTCAATATGTTTTTATCTTCCCTTCTCTTCCCATGAAGGAGTGTAGGCCATTATCTCGAGGTGGGGGCCTCAAGCATGCAGCATTGGCATCACCCAAAAGCCTATGAGGAATGTAGAACCCCAGATTCCTTTTTAGAACTGACTAGGTTAGATCTGTATTTTTTTAGATTCATTATATTGTTTTTATTTATGTGTATATGTGAGTACCCACTGGCATTCTGAGTGAATACCATGTGTGTATCCACAGAGGCCAGAAGAGGATACTGGATCCCTTAGAAATAGAGTTAACAGGTGGCTGTGACCTCCTAAAGTGGGGTTGCTGAGAACTGAATAATGGGTCCTATGAAAAAGCAGCAAATGCTTTTAACTTCTGAGTCCTCTCTAAAGCCCCCAGAATCTGCATTTTAACACTGACCCTGAGGGATCCTCCTACCCTGAGCATTGGAATACAGTACATAGTCTTGTTCAGGCTCAAAATGAACAATAAGAAGGACTGGGTGAGATTACATTGTCTACACCCTCCACTTTTACTCTGAAATATTGCATTGGTGACCAAAAGATGGCTCAGTGAGTAAAGGTGCCTACCTCCAAGCCTGATGACCTGAGTTCAGTCTCCGGGACCCAAATGGTAAAAGGAGAGAACCAACTCTCACAAGCTGTCCTTTGACATACATGCATGTCCTTTACCTAAAAGAAAATAAAAATTTTTACAATACTACACAGCAATTAAAAACAAGGAAATCACAAAATTTGCAAGCAAATGGTAGGAACTAGAAAAGATCATCCTGAGTGAGGTATCCCAGAAGCAGAAAGACACAGATGGTATATAATCACTTATAAGTGGACATTAGACATATAATATAGGATAAACATACTAAAATCTGTACACCTAAAGAAGCTAAGCAAGGAGGAGGACCCTGAGTAAGATGATCAATCCTGATGCAGAAAGGCAAAGGGATGGACATCGGAAGAGAGAGAAAACAGGCAACAGGGCAGGAGCCCACTACAGAAGGCCATGGAAAGACTTTACCCAGCAAGGTATCAAAGGAGATGCTGAGACTCATAGCCAAACTTTGGGCAAAGTGCGGGAAATCTTATGAAAGAAGGGGGAGATAGGAAGACCTGCAGGGGACAGGAACTCCACAAGGAGGGCAACAGGTAAAAAAAATTCTGGACACAGGGTCTTTTCTGAAACTGATACTGAAACCAAGGACCATGCATGGAGATAACTGAGAACCCTTGTATAGGTGTAGCACATGGCTGCTCAGTTCTCCAAGTGGGTTACCTAGTTACGGGAACAGGAATTGTCTCTAATATGAACTCAGTGGCTGGCTCTTTGATCACCTCCCCCTAAGGGGGGGCCAGCCTTACCAGGCCACAGAGGAAAACAACGCAGCCAGTCCTGATAAGACCTGATAGGCTAGGGTCAGATGGAAGGGGAGGAGGACCTCCTCTATTGGTGGTCTTGGGGAGGGGCATGGGAGGAGATAAGAAAGGGTGGATGGGATTGGGAGGGGATGAGGGAAGGGGCTACTGTGGGGATACAAAGCGAATAAACTAATTTATAAAAATATAAATTTTTAAAAATTTGAAAAAAAATTTAATGTAAATAAATAAACAGATAAAAGATTGTATTGGGGACTGGATAAAGGCATTTGCCACCAATCCTGAGAGCCTGAGCTCCACCGATAGACTGCCCAGAAGCAATGGAACTCTCCAGGCTGCAGATGAGCTAAAGGAGCCCTTGAACAGCTCCTCTGTGGCTTTTCCCTGGGATTCAAGCCCTGTTACCTATAAAGTTTGTTTTTCCTTGATAAGGAATGACGAGCCTTTAGGCTTCCATTTGGTTGAGGCGAATCGTGCTTCAGCAATGATAAAATGTCGAGGCAAAGGTAATGAGATGTAAAGGAAGAAACTTTAAAACCTGGTAGACATTCTCTTTCTGGGAACCTAGAAAGATCTCATCTGCAGATTCTAAATGGTTCCGGAAAATGCTTCCATCTCTTTCTTTTCTTGTAGCAGCAGGTATTGTTTATCAAAGGTGTGTGTTCCCAACAATTCTATGTCATACAATATAAAATGTTTCTGTTATGGCTTCAATCTGACCTTGCACTTGCATGTTCGCCCCTGGTGAGGTGGTATGGGTCTCTACTTAGGTGAGGTGGCTGGGCCTTACTCACAGATCCTTCTGGATGTGAAGGTGGGAGGGAGTAGAGGGGCTGAGGCAGGGAGAGTCACCACTGAGTCCTTCAGGGTAAGGTGAGGTAGGAGGCACAGGAAGCCCTTGACACTCCATTATCTCTGACACAGAGAAAAGCCACTGAAGGGCTTGAGAAGGTCATATTGTTCAGTTGGTAGAACACTTGCTGAGTGTGCACAGAGTCCTGGGTTAAATGCCCAGCTTCGTACCTCAGGCATGGTGCATCCCTTGTAATCCCAGAGCTCTGGGGGTAGAGGGAGGAGGATCAGAAATTGAAGGTCACCCTTGGCTACATTGGACACATGTTTCATAGCTCTTCAAGATAGTTACTTGAAAGTTTGGTTAGAACTTGTTCCCAAGAAATAAAACTAACAAATTATTTCTTTTTGCTTGTTAAGGGTTTTTGTTTTGTTTTTAAATTTTTTGTTATTTTTTGCATATGAGTATTCGCCTGAATGTGTGTGTGTGTACTATGTACATGCGTAGTGAACTGAAGACGCCAGGAGAAAGTGTTAGAGCCCTTGGAACTGGAGTTACAGGTGGCTGTGAGCCACCATGTGAGTGGCTGAAAACTGAACCTGGGTCCTCTGCAAGAGCAGCCAGTGGCCTTAATTGCTGAACCATCTCTCCAGCCTCAGTTTTCTGGTTTGGTTTGGTTTTGTTTTTGAAACAAGGTCTTATGAGTCCAGTTTGACCTCATACTTACTATGTATGGAAAGATGACCTTGACTTTCTAATATCTCTACCTTCTCAGTGCTAGGATTACATGTCACCCCATGCACTTTATGTTACAAAGGAGGTTCATGGTAGTGCATGCTTATGTCACAGCACTACACTCAGGAGGGAGACAGAGACAGAATGATCAGAAGTTCAAAGTTAGGGCTAAGAGATTCTGGCTCAGCAGGTAACAGTGCATATTGCTCTTCCAGAGGACTTGAGTTCCCAAGCACTGGGCAAGTCACAATGCCCTATAACTTTACTTCTAGGAGGTGCAACATCATCTTCTGGAGGTGCCTGCATTCACAGGTGCATATCCACATACAAACACATACACAAAAGTTTTTGAAATGTATAATAAATCATTCAGGATTATTTTCAGTTTCATAGTGAGCTCTCAGCCCAGAACACATAAGACCCTGTCTCAAAAAGGGGGGGGGGAGGATGCTCCATATCATCTGTAGATTCTATATTAGTGAATATACCCGCTTGCTAACATAGATTGTAAATCCTCAGAATAAATTCTTAGTGTGTTCATTGTTTCCCCATCATTTACAGACAGGCACAGGACAGTAAGATTACTAAGATGTTCACGGTGTATGCTGGCCTTTATAGACTGAATTTAAAATGTTTCCCACAGTTGTACAAGGAAACCAGAAGAGTTTATCATGTGCCTTAGATTTGGAGTTCCAGATGGTTGTGAGCCATCTGATGTGGGTGCTTCTGCAAGATCAGCACGCACTCTTAACCCCTGAGCTGTTTTGTATTGTATTTGTGTATGCATATGTCTGTCTGTGTCTGTTTGTCTGCATTTGTGCAGGTGCCCACAGAAGGCAGAAGGTTGTGTCTGATCTCTTGGGGCTGGAGTTACAGCATTTGTGAGCTGTTAGATGTGGATGCTAGGATCCAAATTCTGGTCCCTAACAAAGCAGTAAGTGTTCTTAACCACTGAGCCACCTCTGCCGGCCCAATCTTGTCTATCCATCTATCTGGCCTGTAACTTACCATGTAGACCAAGATGCCCCTTGAACTCACAGAGATTCAACTGTCAGTGGCTCACACATGCTGGGATTACAGGCTTTCACCACCACACCTAGTTTATTTTGTGCTGCAGATTGATTCCAGGGATTTGTGCTTGCTAGGCAAGCATTATGATATCTGAGCTACATCCCAGCCCCTCATTTAACAGTCCTTTCTCAAATGTCTCTGTGAACCTGTAGATCAAAAGATAACATACACTCAAATCTCACTCCTAAAAACTCAAACTAACAGGCATGGAGTGACAGACCCATCCCTTGTTCACACTGCTCTTTCCTGACTTCTTTTCCCAAAGAGCTCACCTGCTCACCTCATCCATCATCCATTTGTCCAATAAATATAATCTGAGCCTCCTAGCACCAGGGGCAAGAGACCCAGAGATGAACCAAACCACATCCCTGCCCCGAAGGATCTCACTGCTTCAAAGTACCACACAAAGAGAAAACAGTAATTATTATTTAGAATAGTAATTATAGTGGTGCTACAAAGAAGCCAGGGAGCTTTAAGATGGTATAACCAGTATTTGCTGCCAAAGGAATTCTTACCCTGGAGCCCAAGAAGTCAGAAAGGAACCTGTTTTCTTGAGTCTTTACTCCTCCGAAGGGCGCTCCCCAGCTGGGACCAGGGGACCGAAGGCATCAGCAATGATGGCCTTCATAGAACCACTTCCCTGGGGCTGTGCAGGACAGTGACATGTACATTACATTGGTAAGTTATGTGCTGCTTGAATTCGATGAAAAGCTGTCCCAGAAAAATGGGCTCCCTTCCCCCATTTCAGACCCAAGTGCCCTCCAAATTTTGAGGACAGGCTGTCCCCCCAGTGCTGTGATAAGGAGAGAAGAGAACAGCACAACAACCCAAGAGTAAAAACACGGTGTCCTTGAGAGCAGCTAGAAGGTAAACCATCTCTAACAAACAGTACTATTATTTATCTCACTGTATAAACCTGTCCACAATGGGAAAGAGAAGCTAGAATGGGATGTTTGACCATGGGAATTAAGCCATGGATGGGAAGCTTAGCCACGGAAGAAAGCTAAAGATATGAAATCAGATGTTAAATAAATGTAACTTACATTTTGTTTTATAAAAAAACAGAATAGTTTGGCTAAGAATGGCTGAGATAGGCAGGTGTTTTCACTCTTGGACTGTTGTTGCGGAGACAGCCTGCCCTCAGAACTTGGAGTAATCTCTTTCTCTCTCTTTTTTTCCCTCCTTCCTCTTTTTTCTTTCTTTTCCTCTCTGTCTGTGCTAGATAGTTTTATGTCAGCTTGACACAAGCTAATCTGAGAGAAGGGAACCTCATTTAAGAAAATTTCCATAAGATCAGGCACCAGGCAAGCTAGTCAAGCATTTTCTTAATTAGTGATTGATGGGGGAGGGCCCAGCCCATGATGGGTGGTGCCATTCCTGCCCTGCACCAGCATGCCAGTAAGCAGCACTGCTCCATGGCCTCAGCATCAGCTCCTGCCTCCAGGTTTCTGCCCTGTTTGAGTTCCTGTTCTGACTTCCTCCAATGAAGGACTACAACGCAGAAGTGTATCCCAAACAAACCATTTCCTCCTCGGTTTGCTTTTTCTTTTTTCTTTTCTTTTCTTTTTTTTTTTTTTTGGTCATGGTGTTTTGTCACAGCAATAGAAACCCTAAAGTCAAGCACTTTATGTTCTTAAACATTGAGCCATTGCTCTGGCTCCATAGCTCCCACCCTCTAGTTTCGCCTGCAGACCAGATTGCTGGACAATGTTTTCTTTCTGGTAATCTCACTTCCATAGTGGAAGAAACACTCCCAGAAGCTCCATTAACAAATCCATCTTCACATTTCTTTGGCTAAAGCACCCAAACACTTGAGCCTCAGCCAGTTTCTAGCAAGGAGTCTGGGGTATCTGGATTGTCTGTAGACCACAAATATCCACCTCTTGTTGGGTCTTTTTCTTTTTCTTGGCTCTATTCAGTTTATTGCATAAAGGCAGTATACTAGACCAAGTTAAAAAAGTGGACCCCGAGGGGCTGAGGAGTGGTTAGGAGCTCCACAGAGGACTGGGATTCAGCTCCCTGTACCCACATCATGGTGACTCACAGTCATCTGTTAATCCACTTCCAGGGAATCCAACATCCTCTTCTGGTTTCCTCCAGCACAGGCATTCGTACACTAAAATAAATCTAAAAATAAAAATAAAAAGCACACACACACATTAACACACACACACTTGCACATATGTGTACTGGTTATGTTATCCAGGCTGTGAGATTTTTAAGCCACAGACAGAGGATAGAAGACAGTTTTTACCCATTTCAAGGAAAGCCTCATTTAAACTTCAAACACACGAACTGTTAACTAGTTGATGGTTCTTATCCAGTATAGGCTCTGTCAGGAACTGGTACATGTAGCTGAATAACTTCTTCATCCTTAGATGTTCAGTCATAGTTCCACTGCAGGCAAATTTCTTCTTAAACACCTTCATGAGTTGTTGTTGTTGTTTTTTTAAATCACAATCATCAGTGATCCCTTGGAAAGTGGTAAGAATCTTCCCGTTGTTCATGCAATGAATTATTACATGGATATACAGACTTCTTGGCAGCAGTAGAAAGCAGGTTACCATCCTTAGTTGCAGCAGCAGAGGGTGGAGATTCATGATAACAGACATATGCCATGATGCCTTAACTTCAGTGGAAACAACCTGTGGAAGGCAGGCGGGTGCTGGAGAAGTCTGGAGTAGGAGCAACAGAGTGTCAGGAAGCAAGGGAATGAGAGGAGCAGAGTAACTCAGTAATAGGAACTAGGTCTCTTTCTTTTTCTTCTTTCCCTGGAATAGTGGGAACTGAATATTGGATTGCATGTTAGGCAGAGGGTCTACCACTGAACCACACCCCCAGCCTTCACTGGGAGAATCTAGGCAGGTGCTCTACCACTGAGCCATGCCCCAGCTCCTCAGTGCCGCATGACAGGCAAATGTTCTACTGCTGAGCTATATAACCCCTGGCCTCTTTTGCTTTGTGTTATTGTTTTATGTATTTGTTTGTGTGGGTGTGTGCATGTGTGTGAGTGCCTGTGTGTCATGTTCAGAACATAAGTGTCAGGGGTCTTCCACAGTTTCTGACCACCTTATTTTTTTTCAACTTTTAATTACACATCTAAGTATTTATTTATTTTTTAATAAACTTATTTATTTTTATATCAATCACAGGTTAGGTTTTTTGCATCCCATGCGTAGCCCCCTCCCTCATTCCCTCCCACCCTCCCCAACCCTCCCTCATCTCCTCCCTGCCCCCTCCAAGTCCACCAACGGGGGAGGAGCTCCTCCCCTTCCATCT
>CM053747.1:53208786-53243876 GCA_028658305.1 Pachyuromys duprasi | reverse complement strand
ATACAATGAAGGCATGGTCTTTTGAGGATATACACACACACACAGAAAGAGAGAGAAGCACTTAGCCAGAACATATTGCAAGGATGTTCTATGATTACAAAGTTTCCTCAAAGGAGTTCCCTCATGGCCAGGCATGGTGCCACACACCTGTAATCCTAGCACTGTGGGAGGCAGAGGCAGGCATAACTCTGTGAGTTTGAGGCCAGCCTGGTCTACAAAGCAAGTCCAGGACAGCCAGGGATACACAGAAAAGCCCTGTCTCCAATAACCAAAACATTATTCTTAGGTTCCTTAATGACATCCTTTTTGAGTGTCTGCATGTAGCTTTGTGAACCTGAGTACTGTGCCCTTGGAGGCCAGAGGTGTTAGGTATGCTGGAGCTGGTGTTTCAGGCAGTTATGAACCACTGGACATGAATGGTGAGAATGGACCACGGGTCCTTTGTAAGAGCAGGAAATAACCAAGGAGCTGTCTCTCCAGCCCCCAATTTATCTCCTTATTGTTGTATTAAAATGATGTGCATGTATATGTTTCTGTGTTTGAGTTTGTGAAAATTAATGCAGGTGCCCATGGAGACCAGAGGCATTAGGACCCCTGGTCCTAGAGTGGCCAGTGGTTATGAGCCTGACTGTGTGTGTGTGTGTGCTGGGTACAGGACTCACATCCTCTGGAAAAGCAAAAAGTGCTCTTAACCCACTGAGCCATTTCTCCATTCCATCCCTACCCCTCAGGATATCTTAGACTTGGCCCAAGAACAATCAATAAAACCAGAGACACTACAGAGTTACTTCGGCATAATTCTTTAAATATTACAACATGTCTTAGTGACCTTTAGGGATATAATTGTCTTAGTCTCAAGCAAAAGGTGTTGAGAGAACTTCACAGGCAGGGGATAGGGGGTGAGAATGATCTGGAAAAGAATAAGGAGTGAAACACTGTGACTAAGTCTCTATAACTTCAGGGTGGCTTCTTTCCTGGGAACATTCTTGTCCTGCAGATCTGCAACAGGAGAGCAACAGGTGGGTTAATTTTTAACTAATTTTATTAGCATTGTATGCGTAGTGGTTGTGGTGGTGGTGTGTGTGTGTGTCGGGGATACAAGCCTGTGCCATGGTGCATCCGTGGAGGTCAAAGTTCAACTTTATGGGGTCGGTTCTCTCCTTTCACTTTTACCTGGGTGGTGGCAATCAAACCCCAGTTTTCCGTTTTTCTGTGCAAATTCTTTACCCTCCAACAGCGGGGTTTCGAATAGTTCCAGTCAAGTAATGACGCAGAGGCCCTAGATGCCTTGTTAGTTCATTTACTCTGATTCTTATGCAGGAGAGGTGATGTGGGCCACAGATGTACAGACTTTAAATATTTTAAATTTATTTTTAATATTTTGTGCGTATGGGTTTTGCCTAGGTGTGTGTGTGTATGTATGTGTGTGTGTGTGTGTGTGGTGCCCACAGAGGCCAGAAGAGGGTGTCAATTCCCTGAGACAGTTGTGAGACACTGTATGGGTGCTGAGCATAGAATCTGTTTCCTCTAAGAGAGCCATCTATCTTCTTTGTTATCTTCTGAGTCAGGGTCTCTCACTGAATATGGAGCTAACCAGTCAGCTAGACTGAGTAACCAGTAAACTCCTGGGATGCTGGAGATTCAAACTCAAGTTCCCTTGTTTCCAACTGAGCCATCTCCTCAGGCGTGGGTTAGTGGTAAGGCTAGGGAAGAAGGCCTCTCTGGCCATCTCAGTTTCAGTAGCTTTTCTGGTTCTTCTTGTTTTCCTTTTTCATTCTGCCTACCATTTCTCTGCATCTGCACACTTTCTTTTCCCATCCCATTTCAAGAGGGTTTATAGTAATGTCAATGATCAATATTTTCAAGATACAAAGAGTGCAGTCAAGGTAGAGGTGAGAATTAATGAATTCAGGGGTGTCATTCTCAGGATACTTCAATACATATTCTTCTAAGCTCTCTCTCTCTCTCTGTGTGTGTGTGTGTGTGTGTGAATGTGTGTGTGTGCCTGTGGTGTATATGCATGTGTATATCCATTCACTAAATATTGGATGTCCTGCTCTATTGACCTCTGTCTTTATTGAAGACTGAGTCTCTCACTGAATCTGAAGCACTGTAGTCAGCAAGTGCCAGTGATCCTCTGCCTCCACCTCCCCTTCCCTTCAGGGTTGGGATTAGAGGTAACACATGACTTTTCATACAGGTAGTACTGGGGATCTGAGCTGAGGTCATCATGCTTGCAAGAGCTGGAACCCTCTGAGCCATTCTCCCAAGCCCCAACATATGTTTCTCAAAGGAGCTGATACAGTTGGAATAAAACCGTGGGGTAATGGTTTCCAAGAACTGGGCTGGGACTGGAGGAGGAGTGTTCACTTGGACAGAAAAAATACTAAGATCCAAGAAAGATGTGATGTTGGGTAAAGTCCTAACAGAGAAAGCAAGCAAAGCTGAGGTGTGAGCACACACTGAGATCCTCATTGGTTAGAAAGGGGGTTATGAGCTGGGTAGTAGTAGTGTACACCTTTAATCTCAGCACTCGGGAGGCAGAGGCAGGTGGATCCCTGAATCTGAGGCCAGCCTGGTCTACAAGCTGAGTTCCAGGACAGTCAGAGCTGTTAAACAGAAAAATCCTGTCTCTAAAAACAAAAACAAAAGAAAGAAAGAAAGAAAGAAAGAAAGAAAGAAAGAAAGAAAGAAAGAAAGAAAGAAAGAAAGAAAGAAAGAAAGCGAGCCATGAAGATGGTTCAGTTGGTAAAAGTGCAAGCCACCAAGCCTGATAACCAGAGTTCAGTTCCCTGGGATCCACAGGGTGGGAGAAAAGAACCATCTCCTGTAGATTGTCCTGACCTGACCGTTATACTCACACTGTAGAGGTCACACATGCATGCACATACATGCACGCGAATGCACACACAAAGTAAAATTATTAACTAACTAATGATGAGGAGATGATTCAATAGCTAAAAATGCATACTGATCTTGTAAGGGGCCCAAGTTCAGTTCCCAGCACACACAACAGGCAGCTCACAATGGCCAATAACTACAGCCCCAGGAGATTATCGGATACACTCTTCTGGGCTCCATGAACACAAACATACACTTAAAAAAACACTAGTGCTTTTTCAAATGAATGAGTAATTTAAAAAATGGTGGTCAGAAAAAGCCCCTAAAGAGAGGGGACCATGCAACTGGTTTCTGAAGGACTTTGAGGAATTTGGCCATGCAATGCTGTAGTCACAGAGGGGACCTCAAGCTCATGTCTAGGACCTCATATGGGGAAGGGCTCAATGGTAAGATCTTGGGACTGGTTGGGGAACTGGAGCTGGTCCATGAGGCAGAGTCTGAGGTCAAGGAGTGTTGCTGATCTGAGGCAGCATGGGAAATGAGGCAGGGCGTGTGGAGGGATGTTCAGAAGCTTGCTGAGGGATGCTATTGGCTGGCTGCAGCTTCTTCCCCAACTTTCTGCCACTCAAGTCATCCTCTCACTTCCCCTCTCCCCCTCTTTTTTCTGCATTCCCAATCTTTACCTCTAATCTTTGGTTTGAAAAACGTTTCAACCACTGTCCTTTTGGTCTTGCTTGGAGCATGGGAATAAGGGAGTCCATCTAGGAAAAGGGACAAGACATCACGATCAACTGAAATACCAACAAAAGGCCGTAGAGACAGCTCAGGGAGTTAAGCCACTTGCTGCCAAGTCTGATGAACTGAGTTTCATTCCTGAGAGCCCCATGGTAGAAGGAGGGAACTGACTTTCCCATAAGTTGTCCTCTGACCTTGACACAGAGCTGTGGCATATGTATAGTAACAAATAAAGTAGATAAACAGATAAATAAATGAAGAGTCTCCATGGCATTCAGTATTTCTACATATAATGTAGCTTCACTTTTTTTTTTGTTTTTGTTTCTGTTTTTTGGTTCTTGGAGACAGGGTTTCTCTGTATAACCTTGGCTGTCCTGGACGTGATTTGTAGACTAGGCTGGCCTCAAACTCACAGATTACAGGTGTGTGCCATGGCACCTAGCTAGCTTCACTTTATTTCCTTGGAATTTCTGAGTACCTGGTGGCTCTTAATCAGGACTTTGTCCTTGTAAGAGCCATTTAACCGTGTTTGAAGAAATTCTGGATTTTCATGAGTGAGAGGATAGAGAATACTTTCATCATATAAAGGCATGCTGCAGTTCCCACCTAGATTTGGCCCCCAGCAGCCAAGAAATAAGGAGCTCCAAGTATCTATAAAACCCAGGTTGAAAGCCTAGGAATATCTGTTCAGCACTGCTCTCCGCAGGTCACAGTGAAAAGGCAGCTCAGGTCAAGTCTGACAGTGCAATCACAGGGAAGGGTAGCATTCACTGAACCCCTCCCTCCTAGTCAGTTTCCGAGATCTGGCTTGAAAAAGTTGTACTCCTACTGTGTACCATTGTATGCCCATCTCTTGGTATCCCCAAAGACCAGCAGGAGCCAGACCATGTCTGCAAGAAAAAAGAGCCTTTATTTTGGGCTTAAGCTCAGACTCCCCACCATCCAGCACAGTGGACTAAGAGGGGGCCTTCCCACCCCACCCCACCCCCCAGTAGCTGCAAAGCTGGGTTTTTATTATGGTTTGAGCAAGGAATGGGACTTTCAGTTACGTGATTGGTTCACATTTAGCAGAAGCAAGCTTGTCATAAATTGATTGGTTGGTGCTGATCTAGGGTATATGGCGGGTGCGGGGGAAGACTTCATGGAGTGTGCAAGTAACAAGGTGTACCCAGGTAACAAAGAGTGCTAACAAAAAGTGCCCAGGTGACAATATCATTTTGGCCAGCTGAACAAAGGTTTCTAACTAACCTTTAATTTGATTGGTCAAGTGTTTGGGGAATTTTCAAGGTGGTTACTAGACTATTGTTTCTGATATTCAGGGAGATTATTTGAGTTATTGTATCTCATTTCCATGGACGATAGTTTTATGTTCTGAGAAATAGAAACAGGGTCTGTCTAAGCAACTGTGGGAACATTATCAGGAAATAGAAACTCAGGCCTATAGTATCTCATGAAGCCTTAGTGCAGCTGCTTGGGCCCTTCACCAGATTGTTTAGGGTTTTGGAGATTGAGTATCTGCTGCTGTGTTTATGGAAACCAGATGTCAACATTAGGTTCTTTTGTTTGTTTTTGTTTTGAGACAGGGTTTCTCTGTATAGCCCTGGTTGTCCTGGAACTTGATCTGTAAACCAGGCTGGCCTCAAAATCACAGAGACTTGCCTGCCTCTGCCTCTTGAGTGCTGGGATTAAAGGTGTGGGCCAACATCAGGCTTTTTTTTCCCCTCTGTTGATCTCTGCCTTACATTTTTGAGACAGAATTGATCACTGAACCTGGAGCTCACCAATTTGGCTAGACTGGCTGGCCAGGGAAAGGGTCTCTGAAGGTACCAGGTAGAGAAGAGAACCATGAAGGGATGAGAATGAAAACTTGGTTCAGATTGACTTCATCAACCTTATAGAGTCTTATCAAAACTTATAAAGAGTCTGATATCACGCAGTTCATTCCTAGTATATTTTTAAAGGTTTATTTATTTATTTATTTTATATATATGCATGTTCTATCTGCATGTACACCTGAGTGGCAGAAGAGGGATTCAGATCCCAGTTATAGAGGGTTGTGAGCCACTATGTGGTTGCTAGGAATTAAACTCAGGATCTCTGTAAGATCAGACAGTGCTCTTAACCACTGAGCCATCTCTCCAGCTCCACATTCCCAACATATTTAAACCCAGTATTATTGGGGGAAAGTCTCCCATACAATACAATTCTTAGTCCACAAGGAAGCATAATGACATGGAAATTCAACTTCAGGTACATGTCATTTCTTCTAAGAAGATGGGTTCCACAGATCCTTTGTAAAGGATCTGGCCTGTAAAGGTTCTGGCCTGGTCCAAGTCATACAGATAGCATAGAGGTCATGTGTGCTATTAGCCACCTCTGGTTCTAGTTGTGGGAGTTTAGGGAACCCCTGTCTATAAGGGTCATTTAGATTACTAGCCATCTCCCATCCTGGTTGTAGGAGCTTGATAAGGCCTAAACCAACAGATAACACAGATAGCCAGCATATTAATTACTTGCAGTTCTCAGCTTTCTGAATGGGAGAATAGGGGTAGGTTGGTTTGTTTTTTTTAACATCTTGCACATTGGAAAAGCAATCCTGTGTGCTTAACATTTCTGGTTTCTCTGGAGAGCTATGGGCACAAGGACCTTTGTGCCATGCTTCCAACAGCCAGCAAGCTTAGGACCACCTGTATCCATCTCCCCAGCACTGAGATTACAAACTCATATTGCCTTGCTGAGCTTTTATGTAGGTTCTGAATTTAATTCATGCTTGTACAGCAAACACTATATTGACTGAGCTATCTTCCCAGCGGCTACCTTAGTTTGTTATTATTAT
This sequence comes from Pachyuromys duprasi, assembly GCA_028658305.1. Taxonomy (NCBI): domain Eukaryota; kingdom Metazoa; phylum Chordata; class Mammalia; order Rodentia; family Muridae; genus Pachyuromys; species Pachyuromys duprasi. The sequence goes on along the minus strand of CM053747.1, from coordinate 53,237,464 downwards.
TACTACTACATATTTATTTATTCATCATGTGCGTGTACAAGTGTGTGTGTGTGTGTGTATGTGTGGTGCAGATATATAGATCAGAGGACAGCCTGTGAAAGTCAGTTCTCTCCTATTGTTTTTGTTGTTGGGTTTTTTTGTTTTGTTTTGTTTTGTTTTGTTTGTTTGTTTGGAGACAGGGCTTCCCTATGTAGCCTTGGCTGTCTTGGACTCGCTTTATAGACCAGACTGGCCTCGAACTCTCTGAGATCCACCTGCCTCTGCCTCCCTGAGTACTGGGATTAATAGTGTGTGCCACCACACCCAAATCCTCTCCTTCCGTTTTATAAAAGTCCCGGGGATAGAACTTGGTGGCCAGGCTGGGCAGCAACTATCTTTACCCACTGAGCCATGTTGCTGGATCTGTTTTTCCTTGGGGATGGCAGTGTTGGACGACAAACTCCTGACGCTACTGTCTCTGTATCTCAAGTATGAGAGTACAGGCATGCACAACCACACCCAAGTGAGATAAAGGCTATAATTTTAGCTGTGGAGAAAAAGCTTGACAGATTTGCATGCATCATTTTCTAGGTAGAAGAATTAGAAAGTGGCAGAGTGAGGGGTGGAGCCCACATCTATCATGAATGGTGAAGGATGTTGGAGATGAAGGGGGAGTGGTGATTACTCACCAATGGCCTTCCACAGGTCTAGGATCTCAAGAGCTGAGTCCCTCTTCCTGCCCTGGTCTGCCTTTGAGGAAAGGTGAAGGACTAGGGAAGGGATAGGAGACGGCAGGAGAGTTGTTAAATAGAATGACATCACACAGGATCCAGGAAGTCCTCCCAGCATTTGACAGAATACCTCCAAACAGTGCTGTAGGACAGGATGCACATTGACCATAGTGTAGTCTAGGGCTGTATCACACCTATATCTGGGTACAAATCTCAAGTTTTCAGTTCTTTCTGTCATGTTGTTATGGCAACGTGGACTTTTCTTACTTCCTTTTTTATTTGTTAATTGTATGTGTTTGTGTGTGAGAGAGGAGAGGGGGAGAGTTAATCCCCCATTGGGCAAGAATAAAACCATTACAATGTTGAGCCAATTTTGAAGCAAGCTTTAATTAAATACTGGTAGGATGATGGATTCTGGCAAGGTCCATTCCTGGGTCCCCATTTTGCAGAATCACATTTTGCAGAGGCTTAAAAAGGCAACCCTATAAGGCCACTGTATTTTCCATCAGGGGGAAGCATTTATCCTAACATATTTCCTACCTCCCACGTCTATGTGATCTAGTACAACCCATGCAATTTGGGTCAAACCGACTTGCTTAGGGGAGTGAAAACCTGTGGCTTGTCATCTCCCACAAACAATAACCTCCAGCATTTCAGGAAGTATCGGCACTTGGGCAGGGGGCTTATAAGTCAGAGGCACTTTTGTCCATGGCTCTCTTAGGCACAGTTATTAAAACTAAAAAGGTAACTTCGGCTCTCACAAAAGACAGATGTTGTGGGCAGCACACATGCCATGGCACATGTATGACAGTCAGAGGACAATTTATGGGATTCAGTTTAGGCTCCTTCTGGGGACTGAACACTGTTCCTTAGGCTTGGCAAGCACCACTCTTAGCCACTGAGCCATCTCTTGCTGGCCTCCAGGCTGAGGATTCATAGACCTCTGACTGAAGCCTGTGAGGAACAAAGATCCTCATTTCATAATAAAAGTACCAGAGACTTAGGAAAAGTCAAGCATCAGCATTGACTGACTAGGTGCAGAGAACAGTTTATAAACTCTAACACATGACCTCTGCCTGCCTCCTTTAAATTTTGGGAAAGACTCTCACTATGTAGTTCTGGCTGGCTTGGAACTCACTATGTAGACTAGACTGTCCTTGAACTCACAGAGGACCATCAGCCTGCCTCTGCCTCCTAAGTGCTGGGATTAAAGGTGTGCCCCCACCACACCTGACCCAATTTTATTTCTAACAAATTGAATCTAGCCTCTGGCATAGTTGGGAGCATGGTGCATGCCAGATTTGGTGGGAACTGAGCAGTATGTGGCTAAGTCCACATGCTCCTAAAAAAATTCATTCAGGGAAGTGAAGGAGCAGGGATGGAAGAAAATAAAGAAGAAAGCATGGTGTCTAAAATCATAGCATTGTACCCAATGTGGGGAGACAATATGGTACCCACTGCAGCCAGTGTTGCTTATTTCATTTGTTAAAAATTACTTTTGTTTGGGCATTTATTTATTGTGTATGTGTTTATGTGTGTAGGTGAAACCCATGACACTTCACCCCTGTGGAGAATAGAAAACATCCTATAGGAACTGTTTCCTTCCTTCTACCATGTGGATACTGAGGGCTGGAACTCAAGTCATCAGGCTTGGAGGCAAATACCTTTATCCACTGAGCCATCTTGTTGACCTTTTTCCCTCTCCCTTTATGTAGGTTTTAGGATCAAATTTGGGTCATCAGTTTGCACCACCAGGCTACAAGTGACTTTATTCACTAAGCCATCTTTTTTTTTTGTTTTTGTTTTGTTTTGTTTTGAGACTGCCCAGACTGTCCTCAGATTCCTTAAGTGGATCATGATGACCTTGAACTCCTGATCCACCTGCCTCTTCCTCTCAAGTGCTGAGATTACAGGTCTATGAGACACCATATATGGTTTGAATCTGAACCATCTCCCCTGGGCTCATGTTTTGAACACTTGTCCCATTCCCTTAGAATTTCTAGCAGGTGGAATCTAACTCAAGGAAATAGGGCTTTTGAAGGCTGTAGTCTGACCTATAGTTATGGCTACACAGCGATACCTGGCTTCTTCCATACCCTCCCACCTACATGATATGCATGCTAGCCCACCAAGCCTTGCCTACCATGATGGACTAAACCCCTCTGAAACTGTAAGCCAAGACGAATCTTTCTACCCTTATCTGTCCAGGTATTTTGGTCACAATGATGCATAAAGAACTAATCTAGTGTCTTTTCTGGGTCACAAGGCCATTGGCATTGGGTAGACATGAGTGAGTGATAGAGCATGGACAAAAAGCACTTACCAGGACCCAGAAGGTAACCAGCACTATTGAGGGTCCAGCCTCCTCGTCCCTGGAAGATATAAATGAGGACTCAGGACAGTGTCAAGATCCTGGCAATCTAGGGTGATGTAGGTCACCATGCCTCCTTGATACTAGCCAGTGACATAGTTTTGTTTAGGCCCTATTTCTGCACTATGCAATTAGGACTTCCTAAAATCCAGCAAGTGAAAAGACTTGAGCAAGATGACTCAATGAGTTAAGGGTGCTTTGAGGCCAAGTATGACCTTGCTCCCCTGGTGGAAGAAATGACTCCTGTAGCTTATCTTATGATTTCCACACTCTCACTGTATAACACACACACTCACACACACATGCACACAAAAGACAGACTCTAAGAAACACAATATATAAAATATGGCAGCTTGGAATAGAAGGAAAGTTTTGAAAGGCCTTGCTTCAGGAAGAGAATGAAAGCTGCAGGTGTGGAGGGAGGCACATGAGGAGCTGACTGTAACAGACCTTAATAACAGCCCTCCCCTCAGACCTTAGCACAACTGACTCTGTGATGAAAGTACTATTCAGGCCATAAAACTCAGCATGTAGACAGTACCACCTGCCAAAACTAAGACAAAGACTTAATCCATCAAGGTCTATAGTTCTGAGAAAGTCTCTAAATGTACTTTCTTTTTAGCTTCTGTAGTTCCGATTCTGGCTAACTGTTCTCGTTAAGTGCTTAAAAGCTCACTCTGAGAAAGAGCTGGGGCTACACTGGGATCTTGAACATCCAGTGAAGTTGCCAGTCGGCGAAGACAAACTTTCTATTGACTTAAACCCATGTCCGAGCAGTCTTCTCTGGTGGACACCCTACAACAGTGACTCTACCAATGAAGGGACCCCTAGCCAGCCCAAGCATAACAAACATAGTTCTGGCAGGTCTTGCCCTTTCTCCCCCACTCCCTGGCTTTTCAGGAGGTTTGAGAAAGGAATATTCTAAGGTTAAGGCTTTCCTTCCTGGGCTACTGAGAAAGTCCAAAGCCAGCCTGGACAGCTCAGCGTAATGCTGCCTCAAAATAAAAACTAAGTAATTACATAAATGATAACTGAGGCTGCAGGTCAGTTGGTAAAGCGCCTGTCTTAACAAATGTGAATCCCTGGTTTCATCCCAGCACTGAGGAGGAGAGGGCATGGATTTCAGGAGTTCAAGAATAACCTCAGAACCAGATAACTCAGGAGGCAGAGGCAAGTAGATCTCTTTGAATTCAAGGCCAGCTTGGTCTAAATACTGAATTCCAGTACAGCCAGAGCTATACAGAGAGATCCCACCTCAACAAACTCCATTTTACCTAAGCTGACCAGCTCCTTCTCTAAGCAACAATAGTTCTCCAAAACATAATGCCTGTTCCTAACAACAGGAAAAAAATGAATTTGATTAGGCAAAAAGCTTACATTATATGTAATGGAACACTTGGAAAAGTCCTTAATCCCCAAGTTCTAATTGGTGAAAACTTTAACTGTAACTTGGCCCAGGTGCTGGCAGTCCTTATGCTTATAAACCCTGTTTCAGCCCCTATTGCAGGCTGCCAGAAGAAACAAGGCTCCTGCATCTTTGTCTGGCAGCTCTCGATAAACAAATCTGCTTATGGGTGGGAATAAGACTTTGTTTCATGAACCCATTGGTGTATTCTCTTTCCTCCCTAGTGGCTCACAATGGACAGAGTATAACAAGGGTCTCATGTAGCTCAGGCTGGCCTTGAATTTGCTATACTTAATCTTAGCCAAAAGGCTGAGGAGGGAGTCTACCTTGTTATGTACTCCAGGATGACCTTAAACTTCTGATCTTCCCTATGCCTGCCTCCCAAGTGCTGAGATCACTATGCCTGGCTCTGTGAACACTTAAGTTTATTCTCCTAGTAATTTTCAAGCTTAGAATGCATTGTCTTTGTAGACAGTCATCACGTGTTCATAATCTGTCTTTCAGTCACATCATGGAGTTCTGGTTGATTCATCTAAAAGAAAGCTGTTGGGACTGCTAAGGGAAGCTCCACCGTTAACTTCACACTGAGTTATAACTTGATAAAGAATGGAGAGGTGTGGCCTAGGGATACTGGTCTGTAGAGTGTTTTCCTAACATGCACTAAACCCTGGGTTTGAGTCCCAGCACTGTATAAAACTGGGTGTGGTAGTGCATGCTTGTAATCCCAACACTCTGGATGTAAAATCAAGAGGTTCAGGACTTGAAGGTCATTTTTGCCTAACGCGGAAGTGGAGAGCTGTCTGGGAGAGAGATCTTCTGGTTTTGTTTTGAGAGAGGGTTTTTCTAGGTATACCAGACTGGCCTGGGATCATAGAGAGCCTTTTGCCTCTGCCTCAACAGTGCTGGGATTAAAGACATGTGCCACCATGCCAAGTTCTTGAATAGAAATATTGTCTCAAAAATAAAAACATACCCGAGCATGGTGGCATGGCTCCTCACTATCTCTCAGAGCTCAGCCTGTCCTTGCCTTCTCAGTACTGGGATTAAAGGCAAGAGCCACCATGTCTGGTCTAATTTTGTTTTGTGTTGAGACAAGGATTGGCTACAGAGGGTTGGTGGCCCTCAATCTAGCCTCCTGAGATCTGGGATTTCAGGCATGTATCACCAACCATGCTGGCTCTTTTTCTTTTAGGGTGTGTGTGCATGCACATGCACACCACAGCATGCTTGTGAAGGTCAGAGTACCACTCTCAGAGGTCAGGTCTCTCCTGATCAAATTCATCAGGCTTATGCAGTAGGCACTTTACCCACTGAGCCATCTTGTCAGCCCTCTATTTGATTTTATTTTTCCCTTAGACAGGGTGTTACATTGCCCAGGTTAGCCTCAACACTACTAGCTCATGGATCATATTACTACTAGTGGAAGTCAGACTTCATTCCTGATCCTCCTCCCTGCCTCCTGAGTGCTGGAGTTAAAGGCATATGCTACCATGCCTTGTGGGGATGGAACTGAGAGCTTCTCCCCTGTTGGCAAGTGCTCCACCAACTGAGCTACACCACTTTTTACTCCTTTTGTTTCCTTATTTATTTAAGTAGGATCTCACTATGTTGTCTACTGGCCTCAAGAGTCCCTCTGTCTCTATTTCTCTAGTGCTGGGATTCCTGGCAGTGCCATCACACCAGGCTGTATAAGCTGCATTCCAACCTTCTACTGTTTTTTTCTCCTGTCCTCTACTCCACTCCTAGGGCCAAGCTGACAAGGTCATTTCCCGTCATTTGGCTCAGTTTCACAACATTAGCTTGTTCCCCTAAGGTTCCCCAGAATCAAAGCAGAAAAGATTAAAAACCTCTCCCCAGAAGGAAGCAATGGGGGAAGTTGTTACTCTGTGAACAGGTGCAGATTCTGGTGTTTCTGCCAGGCTCAGCAAGACGGTGAGAAGGAGGACCAGATGCCTGGAGCAGGCCATCCTGGAGCTGGAAGAGCAAGGCACACAGCTGAGGAATACTGCAACAACAGAGGGAGAGTTAGTCTCCAAAGCAGGGATGTGTACTGCTCTGGTGTGAAGAGAACATTACTGAGTGGAACTGATCTAAAAAAAAAACAACCCACCCAAACAAACAAAAATATACATCTGGAAGAGGTTGGCAACAGGGATGCAGCATGACATCATTACCATGACCAATGGTTGACAGATCATGTCTTTTTATTTTAAATATGTCATAGAAAAAATAAAACAAGCATTTAAATTTTTTTAATTAATTACACTTTATTCACTTTGTATCCCCCCTTAGCTCCCTCCCTCCTCCCCTCCCAATCCCTCCTTTTCTCCCCTTCTTCCACGCATGCCCCTCGCCAAGTCCATTGATAGGGGAGGTCTTCTTTTCCTTCCTTCTGATCCTAGTCTATCAGGTCTCATTAGGAGTGGCTGCATTGTTTTCCTCTGTGGCCTAGTAAGGCTGCTCCCCCCTTAGGGAAAGGTGATCAAAGAGCAGGCCAATCAGTTCATGTCAGAAACACTCCCTGTTCCCATTACTATGGAACCCATTTGGACACTGAACTGCCATGGGCTACATCTGTGTAGGGTCCTAGGTTATCTCCATACATGGTACTTGGTTGAGTATCAGTCTCAGGAAAGAGCCCTGTGCCTAGATTTTTTTGGTTCTGTTGCACTCCTTGTGGAGCTCCTGTCCTCTCCAGGTATTACTATTTCCCACCTCTTTCATAAGATTCCCTAAAACGAGCATTTTTGTCTTTTGTGTTTGTTTTGGCATCTCTTTTCTTTCTGTCGTGTGTGTGTGTGTGTGTGTGTATGTGTGTGTGTGTGTGTGTAGGGATAGTGGGAGTGGCAAATGGAAATTTAACCCAGGGCTTCTCATACACAAGCATATCGAGCCATACCTTGGTCCCGCACTGAGGGATTCTAGGCATGTGCTATATCCCTGGGGTTTTTTTGTTTTATTTTGAGGAAGAATCTGATTTTCTTAGGGCAGCCTTGAATTCATTCTGCAGCTCAAGCTAGCAAGGATTTTTCGATCTTCCTGCCTTAACTTCTTTAGTGACTAGGATAGCAGGCTTGTATTACAAGATAAACCTACAGAGTGCTTTTTTAAAAGACTTATTATTTATACAGCATTCTACCTGATGTGTGACTAAGCATCAGAAGAAGGCACCAGATCTCACTATAGATGGTTATGAGCCACCATGTGATTGCTGGGAAGTGAACTCAGGACCTTTGGAAGAAAACCAGTGTTCTTAACTTCTGAGCCATCTCTCCAGCGCCCCCTCCTTTTATATAGAAGTTTTTACTTTCTTTTTTATTTATTTGTTTTTTATTTTATGTACATTGATGTCTAGCCTGCATGTTTGTCTATGTGAGGAGTTATAGACAGTTGTAAACTGCCATGGGCATGCTGGCAATTGAACCCGAGTCCTCAGGAAGAGCAATCTGTGCTCTTAACCTTTAAGCCATCTCTCTAGCTCGGAGTGCTTACCTTTTAAACTCATGCTTGCTTCAAACCCTTGATCCTCTTGTTGTATAGGCACATACAATATCTGGTTTAAGGGTTGTTTTTTGGCCTCATTTTGAAATATATGTTTAAATAAAACAAGGACTAGGCTGTACACCTATAATCCCAGCACTCCAGAGTTGCAGGTTGTTGAGTCAGGAATGCAAGGTCATCCTTGGGTTTAAGGATAGCCTGGGATAAATTATGGAAGGAAGGAAGGAAGAAAGGAAGGAAGGAAGGCAGGAAGGAAGGAAGGACTGACGGACCTGGAGAAATGGCTTAGCAATTAAAAGTGCTCCCTGCTCTCCCAGAGGACCCAAGTTTGGTTCTCAGCATGCATGCACATTGCAGCTTACAACTGCCTGTAACTCCACCTCCAGGGAATCTAACACCCTCTTCTGCTCTCTCTCTCTCTCCCTCTCCCTCTGTCTCTCCATGCACACATGCACTTACACAAATAGAAAAAAAAAAGATAAGGCTGGAGAGATGGCTCAGTGGTTAAGAATACTTTCTGCTGCCAGGTGGTGGCATACACCTTGATCCCAGCACTTAAGAGACAGAGGCAGGTGGACCTCAGAGTTGAGGCCAGCCTGGTCTACAGAGTAGGTTCCAGGACAGCCAGGGCTACAAAGAGAAACCCTGTCTCAAGAAACAAACAGAAACACTTGCTACTATTGCAAAAGACTTGGGTCCAGTCTCAGCAGCACCATACCAGGTAGCTCACAAGCTCATTAACTTCAGTTCTAGGGCATCTAATAACTTCTTGAGGCCTCTGCAGGCACCTGAACACACATGGTGCACATGCACATAAGATAAAAATAAAATAAATCTTAAACAAAGGAAAGGAAGGCAGGGAGGAAAGGAGGGAGGGAGACCTGGGGAAGCACACTCAATGGGGAAATGGCTCAGTAGATAGACAAAGCACTCACTAGCAAGATTAAGGACAGGAGTTCAGATCCTAGAACCCATGTGAAAACCAGATGAAGGAACCTGCATCCGTAATCCCACTAAGATGGAGGTGGAGTCAGAAAAGTGTCCTGAAGCTCACAGCCAGCTACCGTTGTGTTCACAACTTAAAGGCTGTAAACAAGAGACCCTGCACCCAACAAGGGGAAGGGTGAGTATCAACACCTCAGATTGCCCTCTGACCTTCACACATGCAGCACTCGAAAAGAAACAGGAAAGGAGAAGGGGAGGAGGGAGCAAACAAGAGAGTTGACTGAGAGAAAATGTACTATTAAGTATGTACAACTGTCTTTACTTCCCATAGGACTTTTTCCCCACAGATACCCAAATCTGCCATTCTTCCACTCCCTTGTATAAAATACACAATATTTCCATAGCACCTATGCGAATCCACCCTAGAAACAGGTGTCATGGACCCTAGAAATGGAATTACAATCAATTGTGACCCACTTGATATGTGTGCTGGAAAGTAAGAGCCCAGATCCTCTGCAAAAATGGCATTTGTTCTCACCCACCGAGCCACCTCTCCAGTATACTCTAAAATAAAATCTTTTGTAAATATTGTAGCACCTTGTACTTAAGGAAACATAAGAAAAATGTCAGTATGTCTATGGAGGTCAGAGGACAAATTTCAGGAGTCAGTTCTCTCCCTCTGCCTTGTAGATCCTAGGAGTCAAACTCTGGGTCATCAGTGTTAGCTCCAACCACCTTTCCCAGCTCAGCCATCCAACTGGCCTTCCCTGATTATTTTTTAATTTTTGGGTATTTTAATCTCTGGATTAGGAAACTATGGTATAGATAGCTAACTGATAGAATACTGAGACCAGGAAAGCACAGAATGATGGTTGCCAGAACCAGGTGTGGTGGTGTTCACTTATAGTTCCAATACTCCAGAGGTATTAGGAGGATTAGCCATTCAAGGACATTCTTTTATAATGCAGCCTGGACTACAGGAGACCCTGTCTCAAAAAATAGAGGTCAGCAAAACAGCTGAGCAGATAAAAGGAGCTTGCTGCCAAGCCTAATGAGACCCAAGTTTAATTCCTAGCAGCAACAAGGTATAGGGAAAGAACTGATTCTTAGAGGTTGTCCTCTGAGCTCCACAGACATGCTATGGGACGTATATGAGCACACACATACACAAAATAAGTAAATAATGTTAACAAAAAGGTAGAAAAATCAAGAAAACAAGTAAAAGACACAGTCAATTTTTTCCTCTACTCATCCTTTCCCCATGTTTCTCAGACCCGCCATCACCCATCACATGGCATTCATCCATACCTGCCCTCTCCTCTGTGCCAATACTTTCCCACTCATCCATCACTGATGCCTCATCTCTCTTGCTGTCCCGTCCTTCATCCCTCTCACTCTCCAAGACACTCTTTACCCTTTCAGCCATCAGTCTCTCCAGCCCAGGCTCTAACCTGTGTGGATTCCACAGCACTCAGCAGCTCTCAGGGTCCTGGCTTTTACGTTTCTGAGGAGAATGAGGAGTTGAAAGAGAAGAGGTTAGGGAGAGAGACAAGGGTGGGCGGGGTAGCAAGGACAGAGGAAAAGAGGAGACTCATCCACTTGAGTGTTTATTAGCTGGTCTGTGAGGTCAGACAAAGGTGCTTTATGGCAGAGAACATGCAGCTGTCCCTGGCAGCTCCTTGGTCTAAGGCTCCCCAGCTTTCCCCACTGCTTGCTATCTTCTTTCTGACGTGTGTGTGTGTGTGTGTGTGTGTGTCAGAGAAAAACTTGTATTGGTTTTCTCCTTCAACTGTGTGATTGATTCCCAGGGACGGAACTCCAGTAGTCAGGCTTGGCATCAAGTACCTTTACTTGACCCTTTGTGTTTTTGTTGTTTTGACAGAGAATCAGTTGCCGAGGCTGGCCTCAACTCCAGTTCTATCAGAAGATAACCTTGAAATCTTGATTGTCCTGCCTCACCTCCACAGTTATAATAGCTGTTATCACACCCATTTTGACCTGTGTTTCTTTGGGGTTGCATATGTGCTCAAGGTCTTTCCTTGTCCTTCCCTCTTCGTGTGTGCATGTCTGTCTGTCTCAGTGGCTTTCTTTTTCCATGAACCTCTTCCTAAAATGGTTCTGGGGCTTAGCTTGAAAGCTCACACTGTGTGTTTGTTTTCTGAGACAAGAATCTCACAATGTAGATCAGGCTGTCCTCGAACTTAGAGATCTGAATGCCTTTGCTTCCCAAGTGGGATCAAAGGTGTGTGCCACCACTGCCTGGCCTTGACGGCTCTCACTTGTAATCCCATCATTTGGGGAACTAAGACTGGAGGATCATGAGTTCCAGGCCAGTGTGGACTTTAGTGAGACCTGATTCAAACGACTACAGAACAAAATAAAGGACTGGAGAGATATCTCAAAGGTTAAAAGGTGCTTGCTGCACAATCACGAGCACCAGAATTTGGATCCCAGCATCCATGTAACAAGTCAGATATCCTGTACTCCCCTGTGACCCCAGCCCCAATTTGGGGCAGGAACGGACAGACAGAAACAGGTAGATCACCAGGACTTTCTAACCAAGAAAATATGAGTCCCAGGTTCTGGGAGAGATGCTGTCTCAAAGGAACAGGTGAAAAGTGGTGAAAAAAGATACACAATGTCCTCTTGTGGCCTTTGTGCATGCACACAGGTACTTAGTCATGCACACACACACACACACACACACAAACATACATACATATAAGTACACTAAAATTTCATCACTCGTCTAATTTATGGTAGGCACATGCCATAGCATGTGTGTGGGGGTCCAAGGACAACTTATAGGAGCTACTTCTGTCCTATCATATGAGTCCTGCATGTTGAAGTCAAGTCATCTGCCTTGATGGTAAGCACCCTTTCCCACTGGGCTATCTCATTGGCCAATCAATAATTTCTTAAAACAGATCATTCCTAAATCTCAATAAACAGCTGTAGGGGGCCATTGTGTGTGCTCCATCTCTCTCCTTCCTTTTTTAATTAATTAAGGTCTCTTCATTTCTCTCCCTCTTTGTTCCAAGGCAGCCCGTTTTAAGAGGAAGATCCTGAGGAGGAAGCTAACTCCTTTGGCTCCCTAAGAGATGGTGGGAAAGTCCGACTCTCCTTGAAATCTGTGTCTTCCTCTCTGCAAATATGCTTCGTATTCACCCATATCGCACATTGACCACAGAGCACTTTTGTCTGTGTGCTGTCTTCACATCAGCCCCCACACCTAAAGGTAGTCAGGGAGGCAGATGGGGAGGCAGCAAGGCCGATGTCCTGAGCTTTGCTCTATGTGACCTCAGATCTGAGGGAAGAAGAGGAGGGCTCTTAGGAAGGAGAAAGTGACAAGAGAGTGTAAATGGCTTTTCTGGGAAAGAGAAGGGAGGTGGAGAAATTATGTCCTCAAGACAGGGGACAAAGGGTTATGGATGGATGCCTAGAGGAGGTTACCTAGAGACCACAGGGAGGAAGAGAGGGAAGGAAGGAGGGAAAGAGACAAGAGAAGGGAGGCCCAAAGATACCACAATTAACCATTCTCTCTCTCCAAAGAGTTTATTTTCATTTTATTTATGTGTGCATGTGTCTGTGTGAGCATGTGTCATGTGTATGCAGGTGCCCATAGGAGCCAGAAAGGAATGTCAGATTTCCTAGAGCTGTAGTTACAGACTGTTATGAGCAACCAGATATGGGTGCTGGGAACTGAACATAGGTCCTCTGCAGGAGCAGCAGGCACTCTTAGGCCCTGAGCCTTTTCTTCAGTCGCCTCATTTCCACAGTTCTTCTCTACTCCTCCACATCCTCTCTCACTGTCTCACCTTCCTCCCTTCCTCACCCAAAGAATGTCCTAGCCTAACTGTTGTGTCTCTTTGTAACCAGGAGGTGGAGCCAAACTCAGGCAGATCCAGGCTATGTCTGAACCAGCACAATGTGCACAGAGCAGGTCCCAGTGGTGATCCTGCCTAGCTGTTTCACCTCACAGCCCCTCTATCTCTACTCTTCAAGTTACCCATTCCAATGCTTTACTGATAAAGTCAACTTGAGCTGGGCTTCTGTTTCTAAAAGAAGGGTTTATATCACTACTTTCTATCTTCCCTCCCTTGAAAGCCCCTACCTCTACCCCAACCCCTCACGACTTTCCTAACCTCAGTGGGTATTCCAAATGAAATATATGAAGTCTTAAAGCTAACATCCACAAGAGAGAGAAAATGTGCAATGTTTACCTTTCTGGGTCCAGGTTACCTCACTTGGAATGATTGTTTTCAGCTCCATCCATGTATCTGTGAATTTTGGCTGAACAATAGCCCATTGTGTAAATGTGTATTTTCATCATCCATTCATTCGTTGATAGACATCTAGGCAGTTTCCACCTTCTGGCCATAAACAAAGCAGCAATGAACAAGTGATGAGCAAGTGTCTCTATAGTACAACAGTATAGTCATTTGGGTATGTGCCCAAGAGTGCTGTAGCTAGAGCTATTTTCAAATTGTTTGTTCTAGAAACTACCACACTGATTTCCACAGTGGCTGCACAAGTTTGTACTCCCACCAGCAAATGAGTAACTGTCCACCTTCCCCCACACTAACACCAGCCTTTGTTGTTTATTTACTTGTCTGCTTGGTTTTTTGAGACAGGGTTTCTCTGTGTATCCCTGGTTGTCCTGTAACTCGATTTGTAGCCCATGCTGGCCTTGAACTCACATAGATCCACCTGCCTCTGCCCCTCAAGTACTTTGATTAAAGGTATGTGACACCATTGCACAGCTCAAAGTAGTTTTAATTTGTATTTTACTGATGGACAAGGATGCTCAACACTTAAAAAATGTTTCTAGGGAATTTGTGTTTAATCTTTGGGGGACTGTTTATTTCCATGCCTCACTTTTAAAATTGGGTTGTTTCCATTATGTTTAATTTCTTTAGTTTTTTATATATTATAGGCACAACCTCTGTGTAAGATGTGCAGCTGGTAGAGATTTCTTTTCCCATGCTGTCAACTTTTGCCAAATGATGGTGTCCTTTGCTGCACAGAAGTTTTCAGTTTCATGAGGTCCCATTTATTAATCATTTGTTTGGGTGCCTGTGCTATCAGTGTTTTGTTCAGAAAGTCTTTCTTGGGACAGTGAGTTCAACCCTATTCCCTACTTTCTCTTCGTTTAGACTCAGAGTATCTGCTCTTATGTTAAGGTTCTTGACTCATTTGGAGGTGCATTTTATGCAAGGTCCATGTTCACTCTTCTATATGCAGCTATCCAGTGTGACTAGCACCATTTGTCAGAGATGCTGTCTTTTCTGCAGTGTGTATTATTGGCCTCTTGGTCAAAACCCAGTGGCTGTAGGAATGTTGGTTCTCAATTTTATTTCACTGAGCAATGAGTCTGTTTTTATGCCAGTGCAGTGCTGATGAATTGACTCAGGTCCTGTGTTTATAGAGCAAGTGTTTGTACTTTCTGAATTGTTTCAGCCCAGCATAGGGTTTCCAGCATAGGTATTTCCTTGTTATTGCAAATAAAACTCCCTCAGTCTTCCTGACACTCAGACCTTCCTGCTGCCCCATGTTCCTTGTAGTCACTTGACAGCCTGCAGCCAATGATGTAACTTCTCCAGCTTACCCCAATGCCCAGTAAAGCTAACCTCTCAACACCAAGTGAAAGTGCTGCCATGAAAGATACTGCATGAATGTGGACCCTGAATTTTCAGAACTAGGGTTCATTAGCTATGCTAGGGTGGGCACTTGGGCTTGGCAGCATTGTCAAAGGTGCTGGTGGCACCTACATCTGTGTCTATCCCTTTGTGAGTCTCTGAAACAGAGTATCTGTAAAATGTTGGACAACCCAACTAAGACAGTCTCCTACTAATCTGCCACAAGAACTGGAAACTGGGTCAGGGGGTAGCATAATTGACAGGGGGTTAGGGGTGAAGATGGGGCACTAGTCAGGATTACAGAAGGTGTGAAGGCGAGTTCATGTGCTTATCCAACTCCATGAAGTGCTTGTGAAAATTCTCTTTGCAGAAAGGGCTGTTCTTTCCGACTTACAAGCTGTAAAAACTCACAGACAATGCCTTCTTCTAGAAACAGCCCTTACCATCAGAGGGCATCATTGCTTCAAAGACAGATAGCCCTGCCAGAGCCTCAACCCCACCTACATGCTGCCATTTATTCACACATTATTCTTTTTCTAAAAAGTATAGTTGCATCCTGTTTTGACCCTTCTTTCAGTATGTATTCCAGGGAAGGTCCCATGTATGTATTAAGAATAAGCACGGGACATGGTGGTGCACACCTTTAATATCAGCGCTCAGGAGGCAGAGGTAGGCAGATCTCTGAGTTTGAGGCCATCCTGATCTATGTATGTTTCAGGACAGTCAGGACTACATGGAGTTTGTCTCAAAACAAACAAATAAGACAAAAGAAAAAGAATAAAACTTGGGCATGGTGGCACATGCCTTTAAAGACTGCAGGCATCATAGTGCACACCTATGATCCCAGGGCTAGAGACAGGAGAATCAGAAAGTCTGTGGTCACTTTGGCTACATAGTGAGTTCAAGGTCAGCTTGGACTGCTCCAGCAAGATCCTGTCTCAAAACAAAACAGTAACTAGGACGGGTATTGAGGACCTTTCACCCTCTATGCACCCCCCCCCCCACACACACACACATTGTGCAGCAGTTAATACTGCATTCTGGTGAGGAAACAGAGCCCAGGGGTTCAAGGCAGGTACCCAGAGACCCCAGCAGGACCAGTCCAAGGACTGTCCCAAGCCACACAGCCCACTCCACCTGCTTCCTTCCTGGAGAGGTCAGGAATAAATTCCTGAACTGTCACTGAAGAATTGAGGACAAGGGGCAATCCTCGCCTTCCCAAGGCCACTATAGTCTCAGCAAAATTGGGCTGCCTAGACCTGCTGGCACTGGTTATCTAGGGGTCCCCCAGTCACCTAACTTAATAACTCTGTAAGGATGGTGAGCGACAGCACAAGCACTATGACTTGAAAAGTTGTAACTATTAATCCAAAGGGGTACCACCTGCTTGAAGCTACACAGCTAGGACAACCCCAATGAGTGTGTGTCTGGTACTAGACCTTCCATCAGTCTAGTCCGTGTTTCTGCAATGTGAAAGCAAGATGGAGCCAACCAAGTCTCCTGTGCCTCAGATGCTACAACACAGGAAAGTCGCAGACTCCTGTACACAGAGTCAGTCACTTTATTACTCTCTCAGATGCTGGTGATCTGCCACCTGTGATGAGCTTCTCAGGCACCTCTGCCCACCTCACTCCTCTGGGCTGTGGAGAGAACCAGATCCGGGTCTGGGCTTCCTCTCTCGTTTGGCCCCGACTCTGTCCTAGGGACCAAGATCAAGATTGCCTTCCTTGGGGGAGGGGAGGGGCTCTGTTCCTTCCCTGATCTCCTTTTCCCACGTGAAAAGGGGCAGGTCTCCACTTCACAAAAAGGGGTGTAATGAGTGAGGGAGAGAAGGATCTTTCCCAGGGGGGCAGGTGAATGCTGAGAGCTTCGGAAGGGAGTAAGGAGTAACACAGGGCCCGAAAGGGAAGGCAACCGTTGGGTAGGGAAAAGGTAATGGGGTGGGGGGTTCTAAGGGGATGATGCCCTGCAGCAGGTGTCTGGAACCACAGCTACCCCAGGGTCCAGGGCGGGAAGGCACCACCACCCTCCGGACCCGGTGCTGAGGTCCCTTGTGCCACCGCAGCCGCCCGGCCATGGATGCGCTGGTGGCGGAGCACATGCTCGCGCCGCCCAAAGCCCTTGCCACACTCCCAGCAAGCGAAGGGCCGCGCGCCAGAGTGCGTCTTGCGGTGGCGCACCAGGTGCTCACGCCAGTAGAAGGTCTTGCCACACTCGCAGCATGCATGCGGCTTCTCTCGCGCCGGCAGGGGGCGCAGCGCGGGCCCCAGGCTGCCAGGGTGCGTGCCACGGTGGCGCCGCAGGTGCTCCTTGCGTCGGAATGCTTTGCCACACTCGGGGCATGCGTGCGGCTTCTCACCAGAGTGGCTCTGCCGGTGGCGCAGCAGGTGAGCCGGTTTAAGGGGAGACTTGCCGCACTCTGGGCATGACACAGTGCCTGGGGCCGCTAGAAAGGCAGGGATGACAGGTACCGGCGGGGGTGGTGGGGGACTGCCAGGCTCCTGCTTGTAGGGGCGCGTGGCCCCAGCATTCCCCGTTGCAGCCACCTCTGTTCCAGAGGCCCCAGTTCCTGTGGGAAAAGAACAAGGTCAGGGCTGTGACTGGGCTGGTGGGCAGCACAGTATGGGGCAGGGAGGTGGCCTGGAGTCCAAGTTTCCCACCTGTGTGCCTCCTAGCAAGGAGCTGGCCACTTCCTGATAAATAAATACTAGGTTAATAGGTGGCTGACTGGAAAAGGAGTAGGACGTAACAAGACCATAAGTGTGAGGAGGAGTGCTGGAGGAGTGGACCAATAGACACATAGATGAGGGTACACACTGATTTAGGAACAAAGGTGATGGATGGAGAAACCAAGTGGTAGAGAGAAAGGTACATTACAAAGGTATCCGAATGGAACAAGCAAATGGACAGGGGCAGGTAAGCTGTGTGACAGATGAACTATATGACCCCTCTGTCTAGGTTTTCCACCTTCTCTGTGGAGCCCCCAGGGACACCCACAACCTTTGTTCTGATAGTTTTAGATCACGAACTTGGCATCCTTTTCTGCCTGGAAATGCTTACTTTTCTCCACTTGCTGCCGTATCCCCACCCTCAGCAGCTATTTGGTATCTTCGTGCTTATCTGGCGTCTGCCCCACTGTCTAGTGATACATGGAATCACCTCACCTGCCCCACGCCTAGCTCGGAGGCTGGGCACATGACACAGAACACCGCCACAGCACCTGGGAGGGGAAGAGCGTTAGAGCCAGTCTGAAAGGGAGCTACATGTTGGAGTGCAGAAGCTCCAAGGCAGGCTGCCTGGGCCCAATCCTGGTTTAACAGCATCCACCTTGGGTGAGATTTTTAGAACCTCACACCTAAATGTTCTCACTGGCATGCCGGCATGCCTGTAATCTCAGCACTCAAGAGGCTGAGGAAGCAGACTATGCCAGCCTGGGCTATGCAGGGAGGCCCTAGCTCCAAAGACCGCATGTCTTTAGGTGTTTCTATGGGGTTTCCATGGGCTGACAGACAGTAAGCATCTGAGCCCATTTTCCACGGGCTCCTCAAGGAGTAAAGCTTCACTGAGCAAGTAAAGAAGCCAGGTCCGTGGCTACCTTAGCCAGGAAAAAAGTGGGAGCCTGGCATGGAAGCACATGCCTCTCTCCCAGCACTCGGGAGGCAGAGGCAGACAGATTTTCGTGAGTTCAAAGACAGCCTAATCTAGAGTCCAGGACAGCCACAGCAATGCACAGAGAAACCCTGTCTTGAAAAACCAAAACCAAAAAAGTGGGGAAAGGGAACAGCTGCTTACCTAAGGGAATCACCCCACTTTCTTCTTTTCCAGCACTGACCCCCGGGCCTTCTGTTGTATCCCGAGGTGCCCTCATTGCTGACGACTGATCTGGGGAGGTTGCTGGGCCCTGAAATGAGAGATAGCATATGCCAAATTGAGAAATTATAATAGCCTGTATTTACCTTTTTCCCTCCACACCTTACCCAAAGTTCTCAAAACCTATTGCCTGTTTTTTTTTTTCCATTTGTTTGTTTTTTTTTTTTTTCAAGACAGGGTCTCTCTGCGTAGCCCTGGCTGTCCTGAAATTCACTCTATAGTCCAGGCTGGCCTCAAACTCAGAGGTCCACCTGCCTTTGCCTCCTAAGTGCTGGGATTAAAGGTATGTGCCACCACTGCCTGACTTTTTTTTTTAAAGATTTATTTCTATGTGTGTTGGCAGGGGGTCAGTGTACAGGTACTTTATGCATGTTGAGGCCAGAAGAAGAGGGCAGCTGATCCTATGGAGCTGAAGTTGCAGAAACTTGTGAAACTCCAGTCCTCTGCAGGAATAGCAAGAGCTCTTAATCAAAGAGCAGCCACCCTTTCAATGTGTGTGTGTGTGTGTTGGGGGGGAGGGGTATAGAGTTGTATATCAGAGGAGATCAAAGAACAACTTTTGAAAATTGGCCCTCTCCTTCCACCATGTGACAAGAACCTGCAGCTGGCTCCCTGCATGCTCTAGCATGGTCTCCCATTAATCAATATAAGCAAGTTATTTGAAAATGGATCCCCAGCCTCAGGTCAGCCTTCAAGTGGTGACAGCCCTGGCCAATACTGAGTGGCCTCTTAAGAGACACTGAGCCAGATCCACTTTCCCAAGCCACTCTCACAGCAACTTCATGACTTTGGGGCCTTTTTTTTTTTTTTTTATGAAGCAACAGATAACACATACATCTGTTCTAAATCTTACTCGAGCCACTGGCCTTTGGGTACAATGAAAACTTTAAGCAACCTTTAACCAAGAAGAGCGTGAACTTAAGAACCAGAGCACATCGTAGATTCCTAACTTCATGATCCCAGGAATTGATGCAGCAGTTACACATGCAGGAGTTGTGTGTACATGCAGGAGTTGCACTCCTCACATCCTGTTTTAAATGCACTGGACCACTGCCTGGAGGGTGACCTAGGTCACATAGGAGAGGCAAGGGTGAGTGGTCATGCATATAACTCCACCTGCTGGTCAAAATTTATATGGAAACATTTCTAGCCTTCCCTGGAAGCAATGTGGATCCTGAAGCTATATGCCTGTGTGGTCACTCCATGCTGGTGGGCTCTGAGTCAGCACATTACTCGGCAGCTCCCAGCTATACATACAGTGAGAGTCATCTCTGAACTCACTACAAGGCCAGCCTCTACCTCTGCCTCCTGAGTGCTGGGATTAAAGGCATGTACCACCAAGCCCTACTCTGCTTGCTTCTGTGATGATGTTGGTCTTTGCTAAGTCCCCCAGTTCCACCTATCTCCACTTGAGGATTGCCTCAGCCTTGAATAATAGGTTCTGTCTTTGCACTTCGGTAAATTTCCTGCACTGGTAAAATTCTTTGCATCTGTGTAAAGCCCACCTGCTATAACGCATCAATCCTTTCCTAGATTCAAACAAACAATACTCAAAATTTGAGATTATTGGATCGACTTTCCTTTATATAGGCTAGGCTTGCTTTTTCTGGCTGTCCTTGAAATGTCCTTGAAATGATTAGACTGTGAGGTGGTGGGGGCAGGGTGTTGGCAACCTAGCAAAACCAGCTGGGTACCACCCCACTTCATACCCTAATTAGCTTGTAAAAACATTTTAGAATGATCCTTTCCTCAGAGATTTGGCAGCACTTCAACACATAAAACTGTTGGGACCTGGTGCCTCTTTTGTGTAAGGTCTTCGGTCACTGTTTTGATCCCTCTGCCTTCTGGTTTTCAGGATTCAGGCTTGTTGCTTCTTCATTGAGACCACTTTGGCAATTTGAATTTCACACACACACACACCCAGGTCCACTCTCTCTAGGTTTCAAACATATGCAAGTTGCTCCAGCTTCAGCAGCTCTCATCTACTCACTGCCTATTACTGCTTTGGGGTTTTTGTTTTGTTTTGTTTGCTTCTGGTGCCTATCTTATCTCTCCTTTTGTTCCTGAGCAACTTGCTATAGAAGGTTTGTGGTAATACCACCTAATGCTTTTCAAAGGTTGAGTTTGGAGCTCTATCAAGTAATATGCCTTAGATTATTTCTTTTATTAATTTCTTCTCGTCATCATACACCCAGTATTTTGTGCTACCTTTCCATGCTCCCAGCTGCCTCTGGGGTTCTAAGACTTGCCTCACTTCTGATCTGAGACAAACTGGTTTGTCATTTCCTGTGGTGTTAACCACAGGCACTGGCTGGAGTTGCCTCTCCCTAGTCCAGCTACCAGCCTTCATTTAGGTTTCTTGGGCTGGCAGACACCTTGCTTCCAGGATCTCAAACAGTCCCATGGCTACTTGTATAGTGAGACCACGGGCTGGATGACTTTTGGCAGGTTATTCTATAGAATGCAGAGCAGAGCAGATTCTGTCTCAAGAGAAGTAACCAAGCAGAATACACCCTGGCTTTCTGGTGTGAAACTTCAAGGCAGGACAATGTTCCTCATTATTGCCAAAACAAGCATTTACTTAGCACTCAGTAATGCCAGGGGCTGTTCCAACCAAGGACACATGAATGAACAGGACAAGGCTCCTACCTGAGGAGGGCTGAAACTACAATGCAGTTTGGACCACACACACAACTGACAAGCAATACATGAACTGTGATAGTTTATACTGTCACCTTAGCAGGAACAGCATCACCTAAGAAGGAGCCTCTGAGGATGCCTTTGTGGGGAAAGATGAACCCTAACTGTGTGGCCTCTATGGTCAGGGTCCCTGAGCTGAGAACCAAGTGTGGTAATGCACACTTTTAGTCCCAGCACTCAAGAGGCAGAGGCAAGTAGATCTCTTGAGTTTGAGGCCAGCCCAGTCTATAGATCAAGTCCAGGACAGCCAGTGCTACAGAGAGAAATCCTGTCTTGAAAAACAGATAAAATAGACTTAAGAAGAGCTGAGCAGTAGTGTTCACTGCTCTGTGCCTCCTCACCAGGTCACTGATGAGCTGCCTCTAGCTCCTAATGCCATGACTTCTCCACCATGACAGACCGAACCCTTAATTGTGAGCATAAAGAAACTTTCTCCCTTAAGTTGCTTTGACAGTACTTTATCACAGCAGGTAATATAAGCACCATGGCTGTCCCCAGAAGGCATTTCCCTAAACTCCCAAACTCCAAGGGCCCAAGAAGCTGAAAAGAGTCATTAGACCCAGAGAGCTCATTGACTTCCATGCTTGGAGATTTTCTGGATCATGAGGACCCTACCACCTAGCCAATAAAAGTTTTCTTTTCAGACATGGTCTTACCCTATAGCCCAGGTTGGCCTCAAATTCAAAGCCCTCCCAACTTAATTGCCAATAATTACAAGTATGCATCACCACACATGTCTTTAAAGGGATTTGAATTGTTACTATTTTCTTTTTATTATATATATATATATATATATATATAATATATGTATATATTAAAAGCAACTACTTTTACCATCCTTAGCTAAAAGAAACAGGGTGGGCCATGGAGATGGTTTAGCAGATAAAGGTGTTTGTTGCCAAGCCTGGTGTCGTAAGTCCCATGACAGAAGAACCAATTCCTGCAGTTGCCCTCTGACCTCCACTCATGCAAACTGTTATGTGCATGACCCTCACCCACCACTAACAACACACAAATGTCATAAGAAAAAAAAATTAATGGTCCAACAGAGGGCTGGCTGCTGTTCTGTCTTCTGGGAAGTCATACATGAACCTTAAAACATCATACCTGGGAAGAGGGTCTCTGCTTGGGCCCTGGACTAGACCAAAAAAAGCATATAAGTGATCTGAGGTGGGGGGGAGGAGCGAGAGGAGGGTTGAACCATGCAAGAACAGGCAAGCTCTGAAGAGGCTGGTGACAGATCAGCCACATGGGAAAGCCATGTTGCCAAGCTGGATATCTAGGAAAAACCCTTCTGTCCTCATTGGCACCACCCCCTTGCTTTTGTGTTGTTTGGGGTCTTGTCTTGTTACAGACTGTCCTTGAACTCGCCATGACCCTTCTGCCTGAACCTCTTTTACAGGTATGCCCTACCACACCAGAGCGAGGGCTCCCTGCTTGTAGGTAAGACCAGTTGTCCCTGGAGCATCTTCAGTAGAGGATATCCCTTGCTGCCTCCTACTTCCTTTAGTTGGTGTCCTTTCTCTGCATTAATGGGAACCCTGGGCAAGGCAGGCTTCAGCTAGGCCTTCCAACAAACTATTTATTCCGGAGGGAGGAATTGGGGATCCCTGATGCAGATAACATTGGAGAGGCACCCTTGTACCTTCGGAAGAGCCACACTAGCCCCAGAAACAGACCACACCTTCATTTTCAGGGTGTTTTTGTTTATGTGTGGTGTGCAGCCCCATGCTGAGAAGCTTAGTCCAGTGAAGCCCTTCCCATAGCCACCACTGCCTCCTGCTCACCCAGAGCTCCTCCAGCAGTGCCACAGCCTCCTCTCCGCTCTGGGGCCGGCGGCTGCACACCCACGCTTGGGTGTCTGCAGGGAGGGCACTCAGGAACTGCTCCAGCACCAGCAGCTCCAGCATCTGCTCCTTCGTGTGCACTTCCGGCTGGAGCCAGTCCCGGCACAGGGCACGCAGCAGCCCTAGGGCCTCACGTGGCCCTGCCGCGTCACCCAGGTGGAAGTGGCGGAAGCGATGCCACGGAGAATCAAGCGTCAGAGTCTCCACGGCCAGGTTCTCCTGCTTCACCGGCTGGGACGCCGGGGCCTCCATGGGGCCACCCGGGTTCGAGTCACCAGCACCTGTGGAGAGGAGCAGTCAGTAATGGGAGGTCCAGCTCAGCAGTCCAGACTAAGGCCTCTTCTTACGTGGGCGAGAGAACTAGCCCGAAGGCAAATGG
Source organism: Pachyuromys duprasi (assembly GCA_028658305.1). Lineage (NCBI taxonomy): Eukaryota > Metazoa > Chordata > Mammalia > Rodentia > Muridae > Pachyuromys > Pachyuromys duprasi. The sequence continues at coordinate 53,214,097 of CM053747.1, read as the reverse complement.
ATATCTGCCATTACTGGCTAGCCCATTTCTCAACAGTCTTTAGGGCTTTGATTTCCTGTTCTGTAAAACAAAAGCACCCCTGCTTGCCTCTCAAACCAAAGAGAGGACAGGCCATTGGAGACGGTTCCTGTGATCTGTGCTGAATAAAAGCTGATTAGAATTATCTCTTCTGGGGTCATCTGGAAACCTAATAGCCTAGTAGCTTCCTAATATACTTTATGTGTATGTATACGTACGTGCGTTCATGTGTGTGTGTGTGCAATTTAAATTAAATCAAGTAATGGGAGGAGCGTCAACTGGATATCTCATCAAAAAAATGAAGCCTCCAGTACTGGGAATGGCTTACATCTAACCAAGTTGTTTATCAGCAGGGTTCCATGAGTACCCCCAAACAATCTAGGCTATTGCCAAGATTTTTTGTTTTTAGAGACAGGGTTTCTCTGTGCGTAGTCTTGGTTGTTCTGGACTCACTTTGTAGAGCAGACTGGCCGCCTTTGTCTCCAAGTATTAGGATTACAGGTATGGGCCACGGGGTCTGGCTTTGCTAAGGTTTTCAATTGCTCTCCATAAACTGATAGTAAAGCACCATTGCTTAAGACTAACACCCACACAACAAATTGAACACAGAAAAATTGAGCTGCTGCCTACCTAGAGCCTTTACCCCTAGAACTCTCTAGTGTTCACGGTACTGGAAGATACTCTGCACAATGCCAAAGGAAAAAGGTATATACCAACCCAGCTACAAACCCTTTTATCTACATTGATGACCTGCCAGCAAGATGCACAGTTGTAATAGCTGTACAGAACTTGTGGAGTAACCTGCCACTGTCTGACTAGCTTTAAGGTCTATTCCATGAGATGGAACCTATTCCTTACACTGTTCAGGTGGCCAAGAGGATGAGACTAGACATGCCAGGGACCTAGGGGAAAACCAAATACTGCTGTTCTGCTAGAAGAACATAGAAAGAAAATGACTTCTAATGACATTCTGTTATAGATTGGTGCCTTGCCCAGCCATCATCATAGAAGCTTCCTCATACAGCAGACTGGAATAAAAACAAAGGCCCACAAATGGACAATGCGGTGAGTGAAAAACCTTGGAACACTCAATCCTAAGTAGGATGTCCCCATCAAAACTCTCCCCTCAGAGCTCAGAGAATTTTGCAGAAGAGGCAACAAAAGACTGTAAGAGCCAGAGGGGAAAGATGCCACCAAGGAAACAATGTCTTCCAGACCCAACAGGATTGACATACATATCAACTCTGAGACTGCGGCAGTAGGCACACGGCTTCCAGCGGGAAGTGTCAGAGGGGGTCCCAGAGCTGAAAGAAGTGGACTCATGCTTCCATCCCTAATCCAGAAAGAAGCTATCTCCAATTGTTAACAATTTGCAAATTAAAAATTAGTTTTCTCCAATAGTCTCACTGGGTAATTAAACCACTCTTAAGGATAGGGTCCATGTCCAACAACAGAAAATGAACTCACCAGCATTTTAGAGATTCTTTGCTCATAACGTTTAATCAGGACAATTTTTAATTTATTAAGTTTTTATTTTATTCATTATTTTTACTTTTGTACCTTACAGAACCTTTACATTTTATATTATGATTTCGTTTTGTTTTAATAAAACTGTGTGCTTTTCTTGTGCTTTTTCTTTGTTTCTTTTTCTTCTGCATGTTTGTTATCTTTTTGTTTGTTTTGTTTTTGCTTTTCCAGACAGGGTTTTGAGCCCTGGCTGTCCTGGACTCACTTTGTAGATCAAGCTGGCCTTGAACAAAGAGATCCATAGTCCAGGCTCACTTCCAGGGTTTGAAAATCCAGCAAACCCTGAGCCCACCCAAACTCAGAACTTGAAATTCCACCAATTCCCACCCTGGAAAGCAATGCCCCCTTAACTGCCAAAAACCTAATATAAAGTCTGCCTTCCATTTAGTTCTTTGCTGCTTCTTGCCCAGCCAAGCAGAGGCAGACACCCTCCTGTATCTTTCCCAATAAATCTGTGAGGTTTGTTGTATGGAGACTGTGGTATTCCTTCGCTCCTGACTTCCGGGATACCTTTGGCTTCAGAGCCACAGCCCTTGCATTGGGGAGACCTTTTCCCTCACAGCTGTAATACTTACAAAAGGGAAACTATAATCAAAATATATTGCACAGAAAAAAAATCTATTTTCAATAGAAGAGAGGAAAAAGGAAATTTCATTAAAACTTAAATAAAAGAAGCAAAAGAAGACGAAGAATCAGAAGACAAGGAAGCAGGAAGAGAAGAAGAAAAGAAGAAAAGTGGTGGTACTAGTAGTAGTTTACAAGACCAGACTCTAGTCTTGGCCTTGTCCCTTCTCTGGTGCAGTGCAACCTTGGTCTGGGGAAACCTCCTTCTTCCTGGTTTTCTTCCTAACTACTTACTGCTTTATTACTACAAGGTTCCACCCAATAGCTAAGAAAACACAAGAAGGTGCGACACTACCAATTAGCTATGAGATGTGCCCACTGGTGCAAACAGTAGCATGACAGTTACAGGGGTACCCATGGTCACTTTCTGATGGGACTTGAAGCCCACCACACAGGAGGGAATTCACACCTACTCCTATAAACACAATAGAAAGAAAGCCTGTGGCTGGAAAAGGCCCTAATGAGGAAGCTACTGCTTTTGCTTTGTTATACAGGCATGATATGTCTGTCAAATTGCCTTCTAAATACTTATGCTTACACCCATAAGCTTGGTGCTGCTGTCATCTTTCGTTAGAAAAGCTGCTTTTTGCAGTGAACTTTCACTACAGAAGTTAATAGCTGGTCAAAGTGTTAAGGACAAGTGGTTTTTGAATGTTCAGCCCTAATGGGACATCTGTATCACTCCCTCCAAGGCTCAGAGTACAATGAATTGGAGAGGGATGAAAGAATGTAAGACAGAGAAAAGATGGAGTGTTCTGGAACATATGCCAGTTGCACTCCTGAACTCTCAGCAGCTGGTATTACATTCAAGTCTTGGCACATCAACATTCTCTATTGGATGGGGGAGGGGCCTCTCCCTGAGCCTCCCTGAGAAATTACAGACAGTTAACAGTTGCTACAGGGGAGGAGCTAACAAGGTGGACTCCTCCCTGTGGATCAACAGGTAGTTAGCACTTTCTTCAGTGGTGTGGTCACTTCTACACTGTCTACACTCCTGTAAATAATCCCTCACCCATGCTCAGGTGAGTAACCTAATTAAACTCATAGGGCTAGGAAAAAAACAAAACAAAACAAAACAGACACACACCCAAAAGGGAGACAAATTGAGAAGAGGAAGGGGACTAGTGGGAGTGACAGAAAAACCAGGGGTTATGCGGTTCATGTGAATATGAACAAAACATATACATATGTCATGAGACCCATTATTAATATGTTAATATGCTAATAGTTAATATTAATATATTAATAGTTAATATGCTAATAAAAAGCTTCTTAAAAATGGGAGGAGCTTGAGAAATGCTTAGCAGTTAAAAGCACTTACTGCTCTTCTACAGAAGCTGTTCCTAGTACCCAGAATGGATGGCTTACAACTGCCTGTAACTCTAATTCTAGATGATATGACTGTCTCCTGGTCTCTTTGGGCACCCAAATATGTGTAACACATACTCAAGACAGACAAACAGACACTCCCACATCTTAAAGACCTTTTGTAGGTTTTAAAGAGAATACAGTAAAGAGTTTCAATGGAGCCTAGCCTGCAGTAAGTGCTCAGATGTGGGTTACCATCTGCCCTAACTACTTACTGCCTTATTACTACAAGATTCCACGTGGCCTAGGCTGGCTTTCACCTTGTAGCCAAGAATAACCTTGAACTTCTCACCTTCCTGCTTCTGCCTTCCAAGTGCTAAGATCACAGATATGCACCACCATGTAGCCAGTTCTTGTTGTTTTTTTGGTTTATGATATATAAACATGTTTTTGCTTTAATCCCAAATATGGGATTTGGGTCATATTCAGGCTGTCCATAGCAGCTCACTATATGCCTCACATGGGCTGTGAGAGGTGCTCTTCCCCAGCTGAAGGTAGTTTAGATTCTGAGGATTCTGGGAGGGAATAAATGCCAGCGCTCAGAGAGTATTGAAGGGGCTCCAAGGAAGAATAATGTTGCAGGCGCTGTTCCTGGTTGCTGTTGATGTGGTTGGATGACAACTTGGAGATATCCTGAAACAAAGATTGGACTTGCCCTAACTTGGGATCAGGATGCTAAAAGTTGACTGTCTGCCCACTCTACATTAATGCACGAACCCCTCCACAGCCTGGCACTGGCTTGCTACCTTCTATCTCTTCCAATCTCTCCTGGATTCTTTACATTGCCACTACACAGGACCCCTATCCACTAAAAGATTACATCCTACGTCTGGTACTGGAAACCTAGCAAGCTACCTGGTGCTACTGAGGTCACTGATCTTAGTGGAGAATTTATTATCTCTACTTTATAAGCATAACTCCTAGCTGCAATCTATAGCTTATACTTACAGGTAAGTGTAGTTTTCACCCCTTATCAAAGCTTTGCTTTATAACAAAGTCAGAAAAACAACTGTCATAATAGAGATCATTGGACTATATCAAAGGATACATCTGTAACAATTCTTGCACAGGAGGCTCAGGAGGACATTGCAGAAGAAAGGGCAGAAAAACTGTAAGAGCCAGAGAATCAAGAAGTCTGGTGTAAGGTTATGTCTCCTAGAAATAACAGGAAACCTACACACTTGATACCTCAACAAGAGCTGAACAATGACAAAATCAACAGATATGCTAACTCAGAAGGAATCCCATCCCTAGACAAAGAACTACAGGCAAGTAATGACTGCTGAGAAAGAATTAGCCTCTCAGGATGAATCTCTGACGTATTTCTTACAGATGAATCTCCTAATTGGTTTTTCAAAACCAAACAGTCAGCCCTGAATTCATATACATCCAATCATCACTAAAAGGACTGAGCATATATTTATATATTTATGCATTATGTGTGTGTTTCAAAGAAAAAGAGCCCATCAATTTAGAATGGAGTGTGGGGGAATATGCATGGAGTTGGGGAGAGGGAGGAAATGATTAATTATATTTTAATTTTGGGGGGAGTGGGGAGTTCAAGGCAGGGTTTCTCTCTGTAGCCATGGCTATTCTAGAACTCACTTTGTAGACCAGAATGGCCTCAGACTTAAATATATCAGCTTGCTCGTCATTCCAAGTGGCTGGGATTAAAGGTGTATGCCACCACCACCTGGCTTTTAATTTTTAATAAAGAGTTGTGAGAGCTAAACCAAAAGGATCAACTGATGACACACAATGAAGAAAAAAAAAA